>CBVK0100352535.1:0-20890 GCA_900067695.1 Picea abies
CTTATTCTAAGGTTTTTCTATGCTATATTGATATTTGGTTCCTAACACAACTCCTTCTTGGAAGGTAGTCCAGGCAGAAATAACTTCTCTCTCTCTTAAAAAAATGTTATTTAATTCTTGATCTATCACCCGAAAATGATCTTGGACAGTTTTAACCTTAGTTAGAAGGCTTTGTTGTGTTGCTTCCAGTTCCTTTCGCACTTCCAAATCCTGAGCTTGGAACATTGTTATATCTACAATCATGTTTTCGGTAGAGCTTACCTTAGCTTGTAGTTTCCTTACCAACTCATCCTGCTGGGTGGCCCGTCCCTGGCTTGCCTGTATATTCTTGTGCATATCCTCGAGGATGGATTTGAGTTGTTGTATTTCTTGTTTATCTTTGGCTCTAATCTGCTCGAAGTCCTTGTTGACCTTGTTCCGAACGTTCTTTTCTACAGTCTTCATTTGATTCTGCAATTGGATTATTTGCATATATTTTTGCTTCAATCATTCTTTTAAATTTCCGACTGAAAATTGGTTAGCTGTTGCAAAATCCCCCAATGAACCTGCTACTTCTTCAGCAAATTCTACCTCCTCCAAGGCTTCTCCATCAATTAGAACCATGTGTCTTTTGACAGCTGAACCTTCCTTTATGTGCATTTCTCTCTTCACCACAGCCTTCCTTTTCTTGCTGAAAAAGAAATTGGAAGGAGGCAATTCTTCAACCAAAATGGGTGTGAGATCCTCTATAAATATTACCTCTGCATTTGGATTCCCTTTGGTGAATTGTAACGGTGTGATGAATTGGATGGGACTGCTGATTTCGATGGACGATTGTTTCCTGGACACATTTGTAGTTGATTTGTCTGGTGAAATCAATGGTCCTTCTTCTCCCTCCTTTTTCATTGTCTCTACTTGGTCTTTGTCTTGGTCACTTGATACATTTGTCGATGGGATATACTTTTTATGAGTTTATACCTCAGTCTTCTCCAAACTTCCCCAGATTTCTTGTTCGCTAGAGCTTACGATTCTGAGCTTCGTGTCTTCGTTTGATGTGTAGATGTAGACGTCAGGGTTCCTCCTTGTAACACTTTAGGGAGGCTACTTCTTCGGTGCCTATGGAAGTCGTAAAACTCAATCATTTTATTGGGTGATAGAGCCTGAAATCAACTCAAGACCTCTGGATAGGATCTCGCTCCTCGTAAAATATTGCCTTGAGGGGAATATTCATGTTCATGCCTTTTGAAATTGAAATTGGCCATGTGGTTACCCATGACCTTCTGCGGGTCATTCTTTTTGAATTCAATGCAGACCAGCTTTATTTCTTCCAAAGTCATGGCCTCTACTTTAGAGTGACCGTAATACAGTAGGGAAAATGTACCAATTTGCAATGGCAAAGAGGGCCATACCTTTTTCTGTACCGTTTTGAGCTCCTTGCTAATCCCACCGAGCACAATTTGTCATGCGACCTCTCGACACACTAGTCATTCTGGTAGAAATTGTGGCAGAACATGTGGAGGAACTGAAAAGCAAAAAACCCTAATATAGGAGAAGTGTTCCTCGATATACCAGTCTTCTATTTTTCCCAGGTTATTCACAATTTTTTAGGAGATTCTGGGAGGTGGGTAGCCATATATGGTGGTGTGCATTGGCACCACTACCCAGTTGCAGATCTCGTAAAATAAGTCTTTTTCCTTTTCTTCCCAAAGCTCTGAATGGTAAATATGTATGGGTTCATCACTATTTGGAGTCCAGCTCCAGTCCATTAGCAGAAAAAGCGTCATGAGACATACGGCGTCCATAATATAAGCCGGCATGAAAAATTGGGTCGGTTTCCCCTTGGCTCTTAGTGATTGATATTTTGTAATCTCTTGAACCAAACTATCTGACAATATCTTTGTCGAGTCAAAAGAGTACCCTTCTGCTACTGTGTGTATAATAGGTACCCACTATAAAAAGAAATGAGTTGTGTTTTCCTTCCCACAGAGCCTACACATCATCATTGTTATGTACATTATGTGGGGTTCTAGTGTGGCAACTGGGTATATACCATGGGAGTGCACTCTAAACTTCTCAAGGCGAGAATACCAGTCTTTGATTAAATCAGGAAGGTTTTTCCATATTGGTCACATTCCTTCTTGTTGAAATCTACTAGGAAAGTTGCATTGTAAACGAAATTGGATACTAGAGACAATTTGTACATCATCTATAGATGCTCCGGCCTGAAAGACCCAATTGTGACCTTTTGCAAACTGAAAATAGTTCTGGTTGGGATATCTACATGGTCCAGCGCCCAACCAATCATTTTTTTATAGGGCAAGAGCTTAGGCCTTGTCGCTATCTTCTGCATCTCTGACTGAGCAACAATTTTGTATTTGGTAGATATTTCCTCCTTCTCATTTTCACTTGAATCATCAGGGAAATTTACCAATTCATATTGTAAGATGTTGAATACTTGTGGCCAGGATTTGACGTTGTCTATGCTTCTAGGCAAGGTGTCAGAGAGAACATCTGTGTTCTGGCTTGAACTTTCACCAGTAGCTTTAGGTGCTTTTCATGGAGCCATGGTATCAAGCCTTCAAACTTTGCTATCTACCACAGGAAAGGCGTAAAAATCCTTCAGCTGGAAAAACTTATAGCTCAGTAAAAAGCATAATGAAATTCAAATTCGCATTTCTTTTCCTTTAATCGCATCGATCAACCAATACCTTCACTAACAGAGTATTTACTTTCTTTAATGAATAATATTCAAGCGGTGGCTCAAAATATTATTTGGAATGATTGTCGTAAAGGTATTATTAATGGTCATTAATTTTTGGTGGTTCATGCTCGAGAAAAGCACATACGGAATTTGAATCTATTCGAGTCATCATTAAGTGATGTATTAATTAAGAGATAATATTTGTCTAAGCATTGGTTAATCATAGTTATTATTAAGTAAATTTCGGTGCTTCGTCTCTCAGGAGATCTTATAACAGCCTGAGCTATAACTTACGAAATGTGAAATCGCGATGTGATTAATTAAGTTTAATTATGTTTAACCTTTTTAATTAATCATGATTAACCTCAAATATTTTGGGGTTTCGAGTCTCGGGATATTCTATACTAGTTCGAGCTGTGTTCTCTGAATTGAGAAATCATGATTGATTAATTAATATTAATCACTTTTAACCTTTTAAATAATCATGATTAACTTCAAGGGTTTCACGATTTCAAGTATCATGACCTTGGTTGTCGTTCGAGGTAGGATCCCTGAAACGCGAAATTGTGATAAGGTTTAAATATCGTTAATCATTTTTAATCGTTTAATTAACCCGGTTTAACTTAATATAGTTTAACAACTTCGTATATCAGGACTTTGGAGTTCCTATATGTTGGACTGTTAGTATCGTGAAACCCCGAAACCCAACATTTCGAAGGTAGTTGTTGGTGATTTGACCTTTTAACGAGTGGGAGGCTCCATAACTTTTAAGGATTTTAGATCGTTGGATTCAACGGAAGACTTCATCAACGGTGATATTCAGGTGCGAATTTGTCCTTATTTAAACAAGAATGAAACTTATCTAAGTCTGAAGTTTAGAAAAATATATATATTCCAACAAGTGTTGTGTTAATGCAAGATGGGAGAGTGATAGCATATGTGTCAAGGAAGTTGAAGCAACATGAGAATATTTACACTACTTACGCTTTAAATTTGTTAGCCATAATGTTAGATCCAAAGATTTGGAGGAACTATCTATTGGGGAGAAGATTTGAGCTCAAAACACATCATGAAAGCTTAAAGCATCTCTTCACTCAAAGGGATCTGAACGTTAGGCAGAGGTGATGGTGAAAATTTATGAGTGAGTATAATTTTGGAATCTCATACATAAAGAGAAAGGAGAATGTGGTCGTCGACTCCCTAAGTAGAAGGCCACGAGTGTTATCCGTCATGCCCTTAAAGGTCAATTTGAGGGAGCGAGTGTTGGGAAAACTTCTTGGAGATAGTTGGTATTTAAAGGTTACTTCCGCACTCCAAAGCGGAAGGCAGACAGAATCGAATTTTGAAGAATATGGCCTTGAAGCATATGGATTGTTGAGATATCAAGGAAGGATTTACATTTCCGAGGGGGTGTTTGAAGGACTATACTCAAGGAAACCCATAAAACACTTTACAGTGTGCATCTTGGTGTGAAGAAAATGTATGCAGACATGAATAAGCTTTTCTTCTTGGCAGGCATGAAACATTATGTGGTCCATTTTGTCACTAAGTGTCTCGAGTGTCAGCAAGTGAAGCTTGATTATCACCACCCTGTCGGACTCCTACAACTACATAATGTTACTATGTCCAAATGGGAAGTCATTTATATGGATTGCATTGTGGGATTACCACTAACATTGCAAAGGCATAATTCCATTAAGGTTATAGTTGATAAGTTGACCAAAAGTGCACATTTTATTTCAATCAGAGACACTTATGATGTCATTGATGTGACGGATGTGTTTATAAGTGAATATATATGTATACATGGGTTACCTAACAAGATCATTTCAAATATGGACTCTCAGTTTACGTCCAATTTTTGGACAAGCTTGTAGTCAGTATTGGAGACTCGGTTGAACGTGAGCACATCATATCATCCTGAAACAGATGGGAAGACTAACAGAGTAAATTGGGTTATGGAAGACATGCTTAGGATGTATGTTATGGATAACCAAACCCATTGGGAGAAGTACCTACCTTTGGTAGAGTTCACCTACAATAACAGTTTTCATAGCTCAATTGGAATGACTCCTTATCAATTTCTATATGGAAGGTCATGTAGGACACCATTGAGTTGGGAAAGGTTATAACACTGGGTGAAAGTAGGGCCGGAATTGATCCAAGAGATGGATGAGCAGGTGATTCATATTAGACAACCATTGAAGGAGGCATGGGATAGATATAAGATTTATTCTAATGCACATAGGACTAATCGAAGTTATGAAGTGGGGGGTAATTTTTTCATCCATATCAAGCCTAAGGAGAGTACTATTATGTTTGGGAAGGGGACAAAGTTGCCACCTCGATTTATAGGGTTGTTTAAAATTTGAAAGTGAATTGGACATGTTTTCTATCGTCTCGTATTTCCATCCCAATTGCATAAAACTAGTGATGTTTTTCATGTATCTGTACTATATAATTATGTTGTTGATGAATCTCACAAGTTAAATTGGAAGGGATTGCAAGTCTCAGACATTGGAACCATTTTGGTCGAACAGTTATGCATTTTCGACCATAGGGTCTGGAAGCTCAAGCACCGTTTGGTGGACGGAGTTAAGGTCCAATGGGACAAGCATAGCCCAGGATCTGCTACTTGGGAGGATATAGAAATCATATGACGAGATCATCCCTCACTTTTCTTACCACAACTTTGAGAAGGAAGTTTCTCAAACGGTGGGTGTATCTAATTCCCTGCTTTGACCTAGGCAACTAGAATTATTAAGGCCTAATTAGATCTTCATTTGATTATTATCTGTGGAACACTATTCACATTGACAATTCAAATTATGGACATGTGGACCTATGTATATGTAAATATTATGAATGGTTATCATTATGTTATTAATGATGGATGTCATGTGATCTACTTCTAACAAGCAAATTTAATTAAAAGATCTTGGTACGTGGATATCAATTTTAATGATATGTTTAAATGCAATTACATGTTAATAGTGTATGGTTATGCATGAGTTTGTGTTATAAACTAACTTGCATATTGAATGGGCTATGCAATACCCAGAGAAGGATGATAATTTTCGGAAGTGATTTTTCCTTGGAGGAATTTTGGTAAAAATATAGGAGTTACTAACTTGCACTTTGGATCTAGACATACTTGGGACTTTAGATCGGGAGATACTTTGGAATGTGATTTCGAGGGACTTTGAGCATGGAGGGATAGGAAACCACAATGTTTTCCTGGAGCTATGGAGTCGATAAGGTTTCTCCTAGCTAGTTGGGAGATTAAGTATCCAGTCTGGGTAGTAGGGGTGTGAAAAAGGCAAAGGGAGCAACTCAACTAAACTAATTCAAATATATTTTTGTGGTGTTTACTATTTTATATTTTAATTCCCTAGATTAGTATGAACACATTTTTTAATTAGGTTTAAATACAACATAAATTATTACTATTTCCATATACTCATAAACTTCTCTTATTTAGAGAAAATGGTATACTTTTATTTAAAGAATTTTTTTCCTCACAAAGTTACAAAAACAAGAATTACAATAGTTAATATTCTGAAGGTTTGTAAGAAAAGGGCTTCACATGGAGGAAACTAACTTTAAGAGGTCAAACACCTTTCATAATATATAAAGGATCTACACCTACTAAGGTTTAAACTTGGATTGTTTACATGACAACACCATGTTCCAACCATTTAAACACAACCCGACAAATTATTAATGCGACATCTTTTATAAGAAAGAAATATTTTCACTAAAAACTGTTATGAAAATAAAGATTAACAACTTTGACTATGAATGTTAATTAAAGGTTCAAGAGTGTTACTAACTATGCACTTAATTGTTGTTTTACCATAACTTAAATGTCAACACACAAACTGAGTTGGTAAAGGTTTTTATTCATGTAATTAAGATTATTAAACATTTTACTTGAAAGGTTAAAGAGAACTCTAATATTGTTATGGGTGAATGGACATTGTACCTTAAATTCTTCATGAATCCCTCAATGTCTCATCTAACAACCAAACCCTTCTTATAATATTTAAAAAAAAAAATCAATATAGAAGACATTGTGGTTGGAGTTAAGCACCTTGCAAAAGGGAAAGTTATAGACATTGATGGGTATCACATGGAAATTTTAAAGATTGAAGGCTCTATCATTATTCCTCGTCTCCATAACCAATTTAATATAGCAGTTAAGGAAGACATTACTAAGCTATGGACGAAAAGTCTTATTGTTCCATTTATAAAAGTGATGATAAAAACAATCCTTCAAATTATAGGACTATCATGATAAACCCTCTTTTAGCAAAGTTGTATGAATTAAATTAGATTGGAGTAGAATATTAGCTCATGGATTAAAAGTTGTGATAAGAAATAAAAGGAACAAATTAGTTTTCAAAGTTATCATTCGACTTTAAACCACCTAATTACTTTCATGATCATAGCTAAATATTGTTTAAACAACAAGGTTAACCCCAAGTGTTGTTTTGTTGACTTCACAAAAACATCGGACATTGTCCCTAAAAATAACCTTTGGAAAAGGATATATGACATTGGGGTTCCTTTTGGACATTTCCAAGTTTATAAATAGTGAGGACATGATAGAGGAAATCAATTGTAATATAGATGTTAAGCAAGCATGTCCTTTATCGCTTACTATCTTTGGTATTTATATTGACAAGTTAGTAGATTTCCTAGAGGAAGTAGGTTGTGTAGGAGTGAATATAGCATGATTAGTTATCATCCTCCTTCCATATGAATATGATATCGTCTTATCAGCAAGGATCCCTTCTGATCTTGATAAGAAACTTGAAATTCTTAAATATTTTTGTAATTCTTTTGGGATGTCTGTAAATACAAATAAAACAAAGACAATGATCATTAAATTGAAACAAGTCATATATTCTGATTTTGTTTACAATAATAGTAGCTTGGAAGGAGTCCATAAAATTGATTTTTATCACAAGCTAAATTGGAACTATATTGTTGAGAAATGAACCAATGGAGGTTGGAAATCTTATTTTGTGATCTTGAAAACAAATGTAAAGCCGTAAAATTTTGGTTTAGGGAAAAATAGGGCATATTCAATATTCTTGTTACCCAAGTAATTCTACATGGTTGTGAGATTTGGGGTTGTAGTATTTCTATAAAAACTTAAAATAAAATCGAGAAAATCTAGAAGCATTTTATAAGAAACAACCTCATAATTAAGTGCAATACACCATCACCATATTCAATCTTCCTTTTAGAAGTTGGGATTCCACCCACTAAAAGTAATTCTATGATTAGGTACTTAATGTACAAGTTAATTAATATGAATAATGAGAGACTTTATATCATTTATTCAAACATTAACAAAATTTGCTCAAGGCTCAAAATGTTGGGTTTTTATATTCTTTGCAATGAAAGTCTAGTGGAGGTGGATCGACTGATAGTGAAAGTCGAAGGTCGAGGTGGATCGACTGATAGTGAAAGTCGAAGGTCGAGGTGGTTTGACAGAGTAAATTCGAAGTCGAAGAAATCGACAACAAGTCGAAGAGGTCAACAGGTGGGCACATGGAAACCAACTAAATACCAAATGGAGTTCGACTAGTAATAGACTGGTAAACCGACTTAGATTCGACTATAACAGAATCCTGAGATTCACGAGATTTGCATCCAATGATCTATAATTGTTGTTTGGCACCTTTCTTTAGGGTTTTTCCTTCTGTAAAACCTATAAATAAGGCGTGTTGTAATGTTGTAAAAGCTAATATTTAGAGAAATCCATTTAGAGGTTGTTGGTCATGTAGATGTAAGTCGAATTGGCTACAGGGTTGTTCTTGTATAGATCAAGAAGGTATGATGTCAATTGTGTCTTAGGTGTATACCAATGTTAGTACCTTTTATTTTGAAGGAATAATAAAAAAAAAAGAGAAAAACGCTCAAGGAATGTTGGTTTTCCCATTTGGGTTTCCAGGGTAAAATCTTTGTGTACTGTGTGTTTTCTTTGTCATTTACTTTCTTGATTAAATCTTGCTTCCTCTCTTCTACTAAGTTTAGTGTGGAATTTTTCCTCATTTCCTAACATGTGGTATTAGAGTTTGGTTTAACAACCTTGGATCTTAGCTAAACCTTAGGTTTAGTAAGAGTCATAAGTCAGAATTACTTATAGAGTGTGCTTAAAGAATGGCGAGTATCTCGAGAATAGAAATCAAAAAATTCAATGGAAATAACTTTGAGCTTTGGAAGCTTAATATTGAAGATCTCCTTGTAGATAGTGAACAATGGGAAACAATCTGTCCTGGTACCATTCTGACAAGTATGCTAAGGGAAGAATGGAAGAAACTTGAGAGAAGGGAAAGGAGTATGATTCAAATTTGTCTTGCAGATTTGGTACCATTGAATGAATTCGGTGAAGATTCGGTCAAGAAACTGTGGGATAAGTTGGGGAGCTTGTACCAATCAAAATCTCTAGCAAATAAGTTGTTCCTTAGAAAGAAATTGTATCTTCTGAGGATGAGTGAGGAAATTTCAGTGACTGAGAATTTGAATGCATTTAATACTTTACTAATCCAGTTATTTGTTGTGGATATTAAAATCACCGAGGAGGGGAAATTTGTTATCCTATTATGTTCTTTTCCAGACTCCTAGGAAAGCTTAGTCGTGGCTATAGGGGGTAATTCAACCAAATTAGCACTAGAATATGTGGTTGCATCTCTACTATCAAAAGAAATGAGAAGGAAGAATATGGAAGGATCGACCAAAGATGCATTAGTGTTAAGAGGTCAACCGGTTGACAGAGAAAAAGGAAAATTCTCCAGTATAAAGTCTAAGTCGAAGGGTATATTTAAATCCCCAATTCACTCGACAACAAGAAGATACTATAAATGCAGTAAAGTTGGGCATTACAAAAGGGAGTGCAAGTCGAAGGAAACAAAATCTAGTACATGATCCAATGAGAAGCAACCGACTGAGAGAAAGACAAATCCAGATAAGGAAGGCGATGTGCACCTGGCGTCGACAAGTACACAGTCAGATCAAGATGTTTGGTTGATCATCTCAGGATCATCATATCATATGACACCACATAGAGAATGGTTCTACGAATATGAACGATATGAAGGAGGAGATGTGTTCTTGGGGGATGACTTAACAGTAAAATTGTCGGACGAGGAAGAGTTCGATTGACGTTGCATGATGGGAGGAGTAGAACCCTTCCAAGTGTGTGACACATTCCAAGTTTTGCAAGAAACCTGATATATGTCAGTGAGATGAGTGATGCAAGGGTGAACACTATATTTCAAAAGGATACATGCAAGATGGTCAGAGGTGCGATGGTCTTAATGAAAGGAGTTCATATTGGAACCCTATACAAGTTATTAGGGAATGTTGACTCGACTGGATGAAAAAAAATCATTGTTCCTAAAGTTGAATCGACTTTGACTCGACTCCACTTGGGATGAATCGATTCAACCCGACTCGAAAATTCCTCATCAAAACAACCCGACCATGCTATGGAAAGAGAGGATGGGACATATTGGAGAAAAAGGAATTCGAGCTATGCAAAACAAAGGTATGGTCGAAGATTTTCCTGAATGTAATTTAGAAGTCGACTTTTGTGAACATTGTATATATGGAAAACAAAGTCGGGTGAAGTTCCCATCAAGAGCAACAAGGGAAAAGGGGATTATAGAATTGGTTCGTGGTGATGTGTTTGGCCTTGTTTCAGTGCCTTCACTTGGTGGATCCCTGTATTATGTATCCTTTATAGAATATTTTTCTAGGAAGACATGGATACATTTCTTAAGGAAGAAATGAACGGTTTTCAAGAAATTCAAAGAGTTTAAATCTCTTGTAGAAAACCAGATAGATAAGAAGATTAAGGTGTTGAGAACTGACAATGGTGGTGAATTATGTGGAAAGGAATTTGATTAGTTCTGCAAGTAGTGTGGCATAGAATGCGAAAATACCACACCATATACCCCACAAAAAAATGGAGTTGCTAAGAGAATGAACAGAAAATTGATGGACAAGGCAAGGAGCATGCTCAGTGGTGTTGGGCTCGCACAAGAATTCTGGGTAGAGGCAGTGGACACTGCAAAATATCTGGTGAATATGTCTTCTTCCTCGATGCTAGTCAATACAACTCCACATGAGGTATGGTCTGGTAAGAAGCCTTCAGTTTCAAATCTCAAAGTATTTGGTTTTGATGCATTTGTGCATGTTCCCAAGGAAAATAGGAGCAAGTTGGACAAGAAGGAAGTCAAGTGTATTTTCATTGGCTACAAATAAGGAATGAAAGGATATAAGCTCTAGGATCTTGCATCAAGGAAAATAGTGTACAGCCAAGATGTGGTCTTTAGAGAAGTCGGAAGGATGTCGGAGTATGAAGTGATGGTTCAAACACGGAATAATCCATAGAAGGTGTGGTTTGAACTGAGGAATGAAGAAAGTGATTCAGAAGAGTCGATTAAATCAGTTGAAGAGGTGGAACAACCGACCCTGGTTGTAAGGAGTTCAGAACGAGTAAGAAAACCAGTCGAAAGGTATATTCTGCTTGAATTTTGTTCTGCATTTGTGTTAATTGCCACTAACGAAGATCCCAAGTCGATCAAGGAGGCAGTTGACTCAACAGAGGGAAAACTCTGGACGGACGCCATGTTTGAAGAGATGGAATCCTTGCATAGGAAAGAGACATGGTATTTAGTTGAATTACCAAATGGAAGAAATCCCATTGGTAGCAAGTGGGTATTCAAGAAAAAATGAATGCCACGGGTCAAGTCGAGAAATTCAAAGCTCAACTAGTAGCGAAAGGATATTCCTAAGTCGAAGGAGTCGATTTCGGTGAGATTTTTTCCCCTATTGCAAAATTAACTTCCATTAGACTATTAATGTCTCTGGCTGCAATATTTGATCTAGAAATAGAACAGATGGATGTAAAAACAACATTCCTACACGGGGACTTGAAGAAGAAATCTACATGAAACAACCTGAAGGATTTGTAGTAAGGGGCAAGAAAGATTTGGTGTGCAAATTGAAAATATCTCTTTATGGTCTAAAGAAATCACCAACGATGTGGTACCAAAAGTTCAACACATACATCTTTAATTTGGGATTTGTGAGAAGCAAAAATGATCACTGCATATATTCCAAAAAAGAAGGTGGGTGTTTCATATATGTAGCATTGTATGGCGATGACATGTTGTTGATTGGAAACAACATGAACGAAATAAAGGAGGTAAAGAAGCAATTATCCTCCAAGTTCGACATGAAGGATCTTGGTGCAATGAAATTCATTCTAGGAATGAAGATCAAGAGGGATCAAGCAACTAGAAATCTTTGGTTGAACCAGAAGAAGTATATTGAAATAGTCTTGAAACATTTCAACATGCAGGATTGCAAACCTGTGAAGGTGACAATTCCTGTGGGAGAAAGGCTAATTGTTGAACAGTGTCCAAAGACACAAGAGGAAGTAGAGGACATAGCACATGTTCCTTATGCAAGTGTTTTTGGTAGTCTAATGTATGCAATGGTTTGCACTCGACCAGACATTGCCCATGCAGTGGAAGTGTTGAGTAGATACATGCCGACACCTGGAAATGAGCATTGGACATCTGCCAAGAGAGTATTCATGTATTCATTGGCACAAAATACTATGTTATATGCTACCAAGGAAAACTTGGAAGTGGCAGTGAATTAAATGTACATGGCTTTGTCAATGCCGACCGGGTTGGAGATCTGGATCACCGAAGGTGGACTAGTGGATATGTGTTTAAGATGTTTTGTGGATATATAAGTTGGATGACTAAGCACAAGCAGTCATATCCTTGTCAACAATAGAAGCTGAATACATGACAACCACTCATGGAAGCAAAGAAGCAATATGGTTCATGAAGATAAGTTGTGACAATGAAAGCGAAATATTTCTAGCAAAGAACCCAACTTATCATTCCAATACTAAGCACATTGATGTACAATACCATTTAGTGAGAGTCATGGTGGAAAGAAACAAGGTACTGCTAGAGAAAGTAGGCATGTTGGAAAACATAACAGACTCTTTGACCAAGTCTATGAGTGTTGTTCTCTTGGTGCAGAGAGGCAATGGACATTATTGCCCTGGGTCTGTGAACGAGAGTTCAAAAATCTCTCAGTTTCAGCAAAGAATACAACAAGTGGGACAATGTTGGGTTGTTATATTATTTGTAGTGAAATTCTAGTCGAGGTGGATCGATTGACAGTGAAATTTGAAATTCAAGGTGGTTCGATCGGGTAAAGTTGAAGTCGAAGAAATTGACAGCAAGTCGAAGAGGTCAACTGACAAGAGGTTGACAGGCAGGCGCATGGCAACTGACTGAAGACCGAATGGAGGTCGACTGGTAAACCGACTTAGAGTCGATCGTAACAGAATCCTGAGATTCGCGGGATTTGTAGCTAATGATCTACGAGGATCTGTAACCATTTTTTGGTGCATTTATTTAGGGTTTTTCCTATTGTAAATCCTATAAATAAGGCATGTTGTAATGGTGTAAAAAACTATTCTATAGAGAAATCCTTTTAGAGGTTGTTGGTCATATAGATGTAAGCCGAATTGGCTATAGGGTTGTTCTTGTATAGAGCAAGAAGGTATCATGTTGATTGCATCTTAGGTGTAGCCAAGGTTAGGCATGTAACCTTTTATTATGAAGAAATAAGACAACAAGAGAGAAAAACACTCAAGGAATGTTGGTTTTCCCATTTGGGTTTCCAGGGTAAAGTCTATGTGTATTGTATGTTTTCTTTGTCATTTACTTTCTTGATTAAATCTTTCTTCCTCTCTTCTGTTAGGTTTAGTGTGGAAGTGTTCCTCATTTCCTAACACAAAAGAGCTTGGACTATAGATGCAATTTCTTGGTTAAACCATTGGGGGATATTGGAGGAAGATGCCCTCTAATATATCAATAGTATTAAAAGCATATCAATAGTATTAAAAGCATTGTCATAACTAAATTTAAAGAGAATTGTCAAACGATAGGGAGACTACGAATAATAAAAAGTTAAATTACTACAAGGAAATCATTACCCCCAAGTTAGAAGATCAAAGCTATCATTTCTATTGTTGCCAACTAAAAAAAATGAAAATTTTTTGAAGTTAAGAACAAATTTCCATGAACTTAATAATGAAAGTGAATGTAGAAAAAACATAAAACAACTTAATACAAGGAAGTAAAATATGTGAGATGAATAAAACAGAGGATAAAAAATGTTTTTTCTTGAAATGCCCTAACCTACAAAGACACTAAAACTAATTGTAAAACTATTTATAATAAAATTGAATTGCAAAAATTATTAACTTATAAAAAACAAAAACAAAAAACTTAAAATTTTTATTTTTAAATTTTTTAAATAAAAGAACATCATAAATCATAATAATTAATTTACTTTTGTACATTATATTAATAAATTAATTAATTAAAATAATTTGTTTATTTTTATAAATCTAACACATAAAAATTGGTCAATTTTCATCATCATCATGTCTAATTAAAACTAATTTGTCGAAAACAATTATTAGTCGGAAAGTACTATAAGAATTGACGAATATAAAGTAGTTGGGGTCTTTTAATTTAAAGGAAATCTGACTATAGTTAATTTAATTTGACTCTAAATGTTTTATATGTTCAAACTCTAAATGTTTTTAGATAATTAAAAAAAAAAAATTATTAATTATTTTATGATGAAGGTTAATAATAAAAATATTTTTTTATATAAAACTTCAAATTGTAATTAAAGTTGGTATTTGGTTTTATGTATTGGATTAAAGTTATTTTTTTAGATCGGGAGGAATCGTAAGTGTGTAGGATTATCTAGGAGAGACCCGCGTTCAAATTTGGTTGGTTGTTACCATAACCTATAAACTAGTGCCAACAACTACAAGCCAGTGCCTAACACAAAATTTATGACTCAGCAAGGGCTAAGACTTTTGGAGACACACTCGAGATGGGAGTCTCACTCCTAAGGGGTGTCTACCGTTCTGGCCTTTTGGTTTTATGTATGGGATTAAGGTTGTTATTTTTTAGATCTAGAGGAATCATAACTATGTGGGATTACCTAGGAGAGAACCATGTTCAAATCCGGTTGGTTGTCACTATAACCCATAGGTTAGTGCCAACAATTCAAAAGTCAATGCCTAGCATAAAACCTATGACTTAGCTAGCCTTATCACAACCGTTCAAAATATCAAGTAAACCACATAAATTGAGATTTAGGTTAATTGTTATTAAAAAGTACATGACTTCACTAGAGGTAGCCACAACTATAATCACAAGAGACATTGGTTTTCTTGGTAATACTATCTAGGTTTTGGTCTTAGAGTGACACTTAAAATTGATTATGATTGGTTGAATGTTTATCTTCTTAGATGTAAAGAAAAAGGTTAATGACTCAAAACTTAGAGTTATTTGACAAAAGTGAAATTCTACCCTTTTAAGAATCATAAGCAAGTAATTTTAGGTGTGTGGTTTTTCTAAAATAATAATAATAAATCAACTTATTTACATAGTAGCTAATGATGAACACTCTTGGTAATTAAATTATAATAAACTAGATCAGCCTATCGGACACTTTGACGGGTGTCAGGAAGATGCTGTCAGGTTCATTGTCAGCGGAGCTGCTGGTTTATCTTTGCCTTTATGAAAATTTTTAGTTACGAATGTTTTTTCCTATGTATTCATTTATGAACAGCCGTCACCTTTATAAACATCGCTGACTCTTTTGCAATAAGACATTCAATTGATGGACCAATCAATTGATAGATAAATAATTTTTTAAATAACATGAAAATAAATAATTTAATTCGATAAAGTTAAACTTAGGAATATGGTTAGATTTTTTTGGTCAATGCTTCAACTAATAGAGAATCAACGCGAACTCATCGCTATATACCTAGCCTACGGCAGGTATAATAATAAATAAAATTAATAATGATAAAAAAATATTTCCGCATAATAATGGATGGTGAGAAATATAACATTTTATGTGGAGGGCATAAGATACGTATTGATATATTATGCCATCCTATGATAAAGTTGGTGATAAAATAATCGAAAGCCGTCATAATGTTGGATGGTGAAGTCTTTTGTTATTAGCCTTCAAACATTTCATTCTATTTAAAGGCTGTCTTCATTATGGCATTTTATTTGGGGCGGCATAAGATACGTATTGATATTTTGGTTTACGTTATCAGGTAAGCATTTTAAAATCATTTTGAATTTTAAAATCATAGTGGATATTAAAAGTTCATATTATCTTAAGTGAATTTGAATTTGAATTTAGATATTATTGATATTTATTTAGTCATCATTAGGTAAGTATTTTTAAATAGTAGGTTTATGTTTGGATTTTAATCATAATGGATGTTGAAATTTTATATTATTTTAATTATATTTGTTTAATTATATTATTAATTAATTTTTAAAGTTTTTTTTGTTGTTGGTGATGTTTAATGTTCACTTGGAAAGTCCCGTGAGTCCAGCGCGATTGGTAAAAACATGACCTTCCTCCAAGTGTTGGGAGGAGGTCTCGAGGTCAAGCCCTGCTGGGTCTTCGGGACGAAATTTGTAATGGCTGCTGTGCTAGACTGGATACAGTGAATGTAAATGATATATATCTCTAATATATATCGAGATAATTTCTAGTGGAAAAAAAAAAAAAATGTTCACTTGGATTAAAATTGTTTATTAAACTTTAAGAAAGATAATAGATTATTTGAATTTCTTTAAAAAATTATTTTTGTGCTTCAAAAGTTTTAAGAGGAGGGTTTTGAGGTCACCATAGCTTTGATGAGTTAGGTTAAGAATGTCGTATCGTGGCCTAATTTTGGTTATAGTCATGTCACTTTAAGAGAAAATGCTTTTCATTTTCAACAATCTTAGTGTCACAAAGATGACACTTTCTTTAGTCCCATGGTGCTTTGGGAATCGTCAAATGTGCAGTTTCACTATGCATCTTGTGAGAGTTTGTTCTTATTTTAGCAGTGTTGATTTTCTTATTTTTTCTAGTCAAAATAAAGAGATGCTTTTGATTTTCTACATTAAGATTGACTACATAATGATATCTTAATTTTCTTTTATCCTCCTTGAATTTAGATATAATAACATTTTTTATCCTCTTTGAATTTAGATATAATAACCGTCTTAAGGTCCAAAAACCAATTGGTCTTAATGGACGTTAATCATCATCATCATAAATACTAATTATAATATTTAATTATATTTTATATATTATTATTTATGAACTAATTAAAATTTCATCATACATTAACTTTTCATTCTTTATTTATTAATATAAACATAAATGAATTTGTTAATATGACGATGACTATGATGATTAATGTCCATCAAGACTGAATTCATCTATCGAACCTTAAGAGGGTAAGTGCTTGCTTGCGATTCTTTAGAATTTTGTTTATGTGCTCGGAAAGCATTAAGAGAAGATTTCCAAGATCACCATAGTTTTGTTGAGTTAAGAGGTTAGGAAGGTTGGTAGTGTGACAAATATTTTGAAAATGAGATCTAATCTGATATAGGCTGGACAATCTAAGAGAAAGTGCTTTTCATTTTCAACCTTTTTAATTTCACAAAGGTGACACGCTCTTTCATCCCATGACATTTTAGGAATTGACCAACGCCCAATTTCACTATGGAGCTCATGATAATTTGTTATTATCTTAACAATGATTTTTTTTCTTTACACTTGTCAAAAGAGATGAATAATTTTGATCTTCTAGATTAGGGTTGATTACATCCTTATAATACCTTAATTTTGTTTTTTCCTCTAACTCTTTATCACACCACATTTTCTCCTTAAATTTTGATTTTATGATATTTTTAATAGTATCTTTATTCTGCAAAATGGTGTCTTCCATGATTCCTCAATAGTTTAGCCAAGACCAGGAATCTTTATTACATCCTCACTTGATTCGATGGTGGTTGCAACTCGATTTTGAATCAATTTTAGGAAGCCTCTTCTCTTCCATGTTGTTTAACTTGTTCTTATACATTAGGTATCTAGTCATAGCCGTGCTCTCAATGGGGGAGAGGCTTGTTTCTAAGAGGAGGATGGGATAGGGCATATTTCCTTTAATTTTGAGATTATAGGTTATCAAATTATTTTGTATTTGCTCTATCTTTCTCCAAGTCATGAGATACTACAGCCCCAAAATTCACATCCATAAAGAATAACAAGTGTAATGAGAGTCTCAAAGAGGAGTTTCTTCTTATCCCAAATCCAAAGATCGGTTGATTTACAATTGTTTTCAAGCCCATAATAAGTTTTTCATCCCCCAATAATTCTTTTCTCAATGCTATAATTCTAGTTGAGCTTGTGGTGAATATCAATTCCAAGATATTTGTATGAAGTCACTTCCTCCAAGTTGTTGTTGTCATATACAGAGGTATCATAAGTGATCTTATTGGATTTAATAATCATGACCTTAGTCTTATAAGTATTAATAGTCATTACCCATATTGGTGCAAAAATACTTTAGGATTCTTAGTTGGTTTTCAAGATCATGGGGACTCCTTGCCATAAGAACGATATCATCAACATAAAGAAGAAGATTGATGACTATACCAGTGAGTGTGGGGCCGAACCAACCTGCTTTTTCCATGCAATATTCTAACTTGTCAATGTATATGCCAAAAAGGGTAGGGGAAAAGGGACAACCTTGTTTGAATCCAATATTGTAGTTAATCTCTTTCAACCAACCCTTAGTGTTTTTAAACTTAGCAATAACGTTCTCATACATCCTTATTGCAGCATCCCTCAACCCGAGAGACACTTTTATCTCTTCCAACCTATTCCAAAGGTTTTTCCTAGGAACCATATCAAAAGCTTTTCTAAAGTCAACAAAACAATAAAAAAGATTGGTTTTAGTATTGTGGAACTCCTCTGCAATGAAACTAAAGGTAACAAGATGGTCCACAGTTGAATGATATCTCTTAAACCCGACCTGACCTTTATCTCTTTTACTATAACTTTCTAGATAAAGGCTAATCTTCTTTTCCAAAATAATTCCATAAAGCTTGGCTAAAATCAGGCTAATCATAATGGTCTTATAATTAGAGTGAATGCTTCTATCCCCCTTCTTGACTTCTAAATTGAAGAGCTTGTGTATGTGAGGGATAAGGATAGGCCCTCGTATTTTAAAAATTCCAGCTTGGTAGCCTTCAATGTCTTTAGCTTTCCCATTTGCAAGCCGCTTAACCCCAAACTCTATGTCATCTAAAGAAAAAACTTCGTCCTCTGCAGGGACTATAGGAATGGTGTCCATGGCATTAGGGAACTCGTAAAGACTTTTAAGGTAGGAATTCAAGTCCCTTAAGGGAATCATATTATTTTATTTAGTATTATAGTTTAGAATTTGGATCCAGAACTTTTTAGGATCTAACTTAGATAGTTGTGAAAGTTTCTCTTGCCTTTTATTGATATAGTACCTTTTTCCCTTTTAATTAGGGATTTGTACATATTGATCTTATTGAGTTTTAAGGACTCATTAGAAGCATCCCTAATGAATTTCCTAGCAATTTTACATTCTTTATCATACCAAGGGTTGGTCATTCTATTATTCTTTTTACAGGACACCTCGAAAGAGAATTTGTTAATATAAGTGGAAAGGATAGTTCTAAAATTATGATAGAGTTCTTCAATGCTGTCCTTATAAGTTAGGAGATGTAATTTACTATTTAGATCCTTTAAGAAAATGTCAACTTTTCTTTTGTCAAAGCGCAATTGCCTTTGATTATCATAATTCTCTTCAATGGCGCTCATGTGCATGACAAAGTTTAGAGTTAGGATTAAATGTTTATGATCAGAGTCGGGTTCATGGTCATTTTTTTTTCCATGAAAAAATTACTCAATTTTATAAAAGTATAAAATCATTTTACAATGACAAATCTGCATCCGCTGAAAAGATAATCGGCACACCAGCAAAGTGATAGAACATACAATCGGGACAGGAAATGGAGAAGAGACTGCTCAGCATCCAGAATACAAACCACCCTCGGGCTGTAGAAAAAAACTGTGTGTAAGATGTGAACAAAAAATGCCTGTAGAAAAGATATATGACTGTCAACAAAACGCAGAAGAAAGGCAGAAGACCAGAATT
This sequence comes from Picea abies, assembly GCA_900067695.1. Taxonomy (NCBI): domain Eukaryota; kingdom Viridiplantae; phylum Streptophyta; class Pinopsida; order Pinales; family Pinaceae; genus Picea; species Picea abies. The sequence goes on from CBVK0100352535.1 coordinate 19,812, forward strand.
AGAAAATGTTGAGGATAGTTGTAGGACTCTCGATTCCATTTTCACAATGGAAGATCGTGAGTTGCCCTGCCTTCTCGGAAAGAGCCCTTTTTGAGAGCGCATCCGCTTCACGATTGAAGGATCTAGGAAAATGTTGGAAGTCAATCTTAGTGAAGCTATTAGAGAGGTCAAGCGCCTTTTTTTTCCAGCCTTCAATCTGGGCAGTGTGAAGCTCTGAAGTTTGTTTTATCCAGTTGATGACGACGCTCGAATCCCCTTGGACCAACAGATGAGAGATGGACCAGGAGGAAGCCAGCGAAAGGGAAGCCCAAAGACCCAAAAGCTCTGCTTTGGTATTAGATCTCGGACCACAGTTGAGAAACCATTTGGTGATTCTCGAATGATGTGTTTTAAAAAAGCCCCCAACCCCGCAGCAAAGACCAGAAGACAGGGCAGCACCATCAAAACAAGCAAGGGTGAACCCCTCAGGCAAGCTCAGGTCGATATCTTTTAGAATAACGGGCTTTACAGTCGATGGCTGCCAGTTAAAGGAGGCAATAAATCTATAATTTACTGCTTTAATGGAAGGTGCCCTGCCTTCGAACAGAGCAAATTTCCTCTCAATCCATAGGTTCTAGCAGACGAGGGTAGCAAGGCCGATCCGGAGGGCGCGGTTTGATAGCCACTCGATGAAGCAAGCTGTCACTGTAGGCCCGCGCCAGGACGAAGGGAGGTTGTAGTGCAAGAACAATAGGTGCCAAACCTTCCTCGAAAAATCACAATGAATCAAGAGATGATGAATGTCTTCCTGTGCATGTCGGCAGAGGGAGCAGAAACCGGGTCCCTCCCATCCTCTCCTGCGAAGCATATCCCATGTAAGGATCTTTTCTTTACCTACTAGCCAAATAAACAATTTATACTTGAGAGGGACCTGCCATCGCCAAATCTGAATGAACCATGATGGATCGGAACCAGGACCATGAAGAGAAATGAGAGCCTCATAAAAAATTTTAACAGAGTGGAGACCCGAAGCATCCCCTCCCGTCCACCAGAGAGAGTCAGGTTCATTAATGAGGGAAATGCCCGCCCTTTTAAGATCA
>CBVK0100352536.1:0-20890 GCA_900067695.1 Picea abies
ATTGTCCATCTCAAGACCCAAATTGAAGAAGCCAAAAGAATAGAGGAACTATTGAAGAATCAAATAAATGAAAAGGAAGAATCATGTTATAAGTTGGAAGCTGAAATTGTTGACCTTAGAAAGGAGGTGGAAAATTCAAACAAATTCTTGAATAGATCACGGATATTGGATGCGATCATGGAAATTCAAATATCATAATGTGATAAATCAGGTCTTGTATACAAAGGAGAAGATACACATGTTGAAAAAAGCACCTCAAAGAAACATAAGGTAATTCCATCAAAGAAGGAAGATAATGTTGCAAAACAACCATCTACACAAGGCAAAGAAAATTTCAAAATAACAAAGCAAGGAAGACATCAAGAAGCTATTCTTGGGACACCAAAGCAAAGGTATGAAACTAATTTTCATGGGCATTGTTATTAATGTAATGGATATGGTCACAAATCTTTTGAGTGTAGATCTTATGAAAGGAGATATAATGGAAGATTTTATAACACCATGAGGTGTTGGAGATGTGATCAAGTAGGACACATTGTTGTTCACTATAACACCATGAGATGCTACAGTTGTAGAGGATTTGGGCACAAATCCCTGGAGTGTTGGAACACAAGAAGAAATTCTATGATGAGAACTTCAAATACCATGGATAGAAGAAGGAATGAAGAAAGGGAGACAGATTTGAAAAATGGATGCTAAGAGCTCAAGTTCTGAGGAGCAAGGTCATGTATAGAAGTGGGTTAAGAAGACAGAGTAGCCAGAACAGGATGAAAGACTGAAGGGAAGCTCAAGCAAGTCATCTACTAAAGCATACATAGGTGACAGTGGTATCAGTCGCGTACATACGCATATCAACCTTGTATAAGTCACATACATATGTGAGCTATTGTGCAACAGGCCGCGTATATGTTGTAAAGCCTTAAAAAAAGGCAATGCACATGGGTTGTAGCTTGATGAGATGATATAACTCTATATTGCAGGTTCGAACACTATTTGCTACAGGTTTTCATGGTTCTATGTTAGATCATGTAAGGTGATGATGTAAAATAAATCTTGGGTGCATGGCACTAACCCCTGAGTATGGTTTGATGTTGATCTGTTGGATTACATGGCTAGTACATTGGAAGCATATGTTGGATATCATGGTGCATGCATTTTGCATGTGGTTGGGCTACATATTGAGACATGTAGTTTGTGAGTTGAGTTGATAGTCATGTTGTGCATCATTGGGGAGTCATAGCTTGTTGATACATGGTTGATATGCTTTCTTGGAGCAAGTGATTATGCATGATGGTACACTCATAGATGGTATTTGTTTGGCATATTGATAGATGCACATGGTTGGAATATTGGTAGATGCACATGGTAGACATATTGGTAGATGCACATGTTGGCATGTTGATAGAGGCATATGATTAATTACATGGATGATATATTTTGGCATATTGCATGATGTTGATGTACATGGTTGATGTACATGGGTGTTGTGCATGGTGGGCACATTTTGGTACATGATGTATTTGGTTGACATTTAGTTCATGATTCTCTATTTCATTGTTGACATATCCTTTGTTTCATGATGGTTGGTAAAGCATGAGTTTGATGCATGAACAGGTCCAAGGATCATTATATGGTATCATATTGTTGATCTTCCAAAGAAGATAGGGGGAGACATACCCATAGGGGAAGTCATTCTTCTTCCCATGATTCTAGGAGGAGATATTTATTAGATGCAAATCTAGAAAAGAGCCCTATATTTGAAGAAAGAGGCATGATTCTAGGAGGATCAATGGTCACGGAGCATCCCCAAGAGGAGAATGGACCTTTTCCATTGATTTCAAAGGGGGATAGATTGTCACATTGATGTGATTGATGACTATTGATTGAGAGAGATAGTCACATTGACTATTGTTGATATGATTGATGTTTACTAATGGGGAGCGATAGTCATATTGATATGATTGATATTGATGTAGAGCATGCCTAGTCTTCATGTTTGACATCAATAATTGGTAATTTTTGTTGACATCAATGTTGGTATTGCCATCAATTCCAAAGGGGGAGATTCTTGGATCATGTTGTCATTGATGCCAATGGTTTGATTGATTGATGTCAAGTGATGGATTGATTTATAGGGTTGATTGGTTTTTGATTGATGAACAATGTATATGATGAATTATTCTTGATGAGAATGATAGATGTCAAGTGGAAACCAATTGATGAAGATGGGTCAATGAGTTATTGATGCATAGTTGATGTATATGATGAAGTGGTGAATTGATGCAAAGATGAATCATTATTGTCTTATCATGTTTGATAAGGTGAATAAATGGATGAACTCCAAAGTGGTCCCCTTATGGTGAAATCCCTCATGGGAAGATGCTTTGCAAATTGATTTATCCTAGAAGAATGGTTGGAATACCTATGATTGTATGTGGAATAATGAAATGAAGATCAATGAAGTTGTTGGTGAAACTATCCTGGATGGATAGTGTATATCATTCCATTTTCGGTGGTATGTGGAATGTCACATAACTCCTCACGGTTTGAGATTTATGGCTTTACAAAGTTGGAGGGCCCCCAATTGAAGGCTTGAAGCCCCCAAGGTCAAAGAAGTCAAAGTGACCTAAAAGAAGAAATAATTATTTAAATAATGAAGAGAAGTGACAAAAACAAGAAATATTATTTTGATAAAGTAAGGTGACAAAATCAAGAAGGAATATTTAAATGATAAAGTATTGGATAACTTTCTATTCATGGAAAGTGGTTAACCCTAAAATAAGGAAAATAGGTTAAGTGACCTAGAAATGGATTAAGTAACCTAAAAATGGGTTAAGTGACCTAGAGGATGAAAGTATAAATAAGATAGCTATGGTCTCTTGTAAATCATCCTTTTTGTGGATCAATGGAGAGCTTCTTGTGAGATTATCATGTGGATCAATGGAGATCTTCTTGTGAGATTATCTTGTGGAGTATTGATGGAGAGATTCTTGTGAGAGCATATTTGGTGTGGATCTATTGAGCATGATTGAAGATCTATTCTGAGGAAGAAAGAAAGAGGATTATCTTATGGACACATCAAAGTTTCAGCAATGTTGGAGATCTTGACGGAAAAAGTCTCAGAGCTTCAAAAACCCTATTTTTTGAGGTATACGTGGGTTGTAATGGGCAAGGCACATATACACGCGGGCTGTATGAAGACAGGGCATGTACAGTGGATGAAACGATGAAGACTTGTGTTTGAGCTGGTGCCAAGCTCTTGGATGATGAGTCAATTTCCATATCTGCATTTTATGGGCTCAGCTCTGTCACTGAGACACTGGTATGGTTACATTATTTTCTTGATGGATACTATTGTTTGATGTGTTTTGAATGCTTAGGGAATTCTTGGTATGGATTCTATGATATGGTTCAGTTTTGATGATTTGGTTGATGGAGTGAGAAGGACTCTTGTGATTCAGTGGTGACATGATTTCTATGGTATACTAGTTGTTTATACATGTTTGAGATAGAATTCATATTGATTTGTTGTGGAGCATGAGAAAGCTATTGGAGAGCTTGGATGTTGTGTGACTGGTTGGTTGTTAGATTGGACACTCATAGACAGAAGAGAATGATATATTGATTGCAAAGAATCTGAGCTGATCTTGAAGGACAAACCCTAATAGCTCAGAAGGTATACACAGGTTACTGTATACATTAGATACGCGGGCTCTAGTGAGCCATGGTGTGTACACACGCGGGCTGCACTACTGAAAGGTCACGTACCTATTGACGGATTGATATCTGTTGAGGATTATTGCCTCATCTCAGTTTATGTTGAGAATGTAAGTTGAGTCTTGCATATAGATCTAGTGCTCTTATAGAGTTGTACTCTATTCGGTTGTTGCTGGAAAACCCTCGGATTGTTGTCCATAATAAAAATAAAAATTGTACATACATCTTGTGTTCTTTGTGTTCCTTGTGGTCATGACTTGATGATGATATATTGCTGATATATGTTCACATATAACAAGTTATAAATGACAACAATTGGTAATGAGTGAATATTGAATATTAACTAAGGTGTTTTGTGTAAGAGGGAATTTTTGAAAAAGAGCCCCACACTCATTCATCCCCCCTCTAAGTGTGGTAGGTGTGTCCAACATGTAGTTCATACAAACACAAGGGAATTTGCATAATGTTCTCCATCAAAAGTGGTCCACATATCTACAACAATTTCATTTGAACATCAAGTACAAGAAGGGCAACACCAATAATGTTGCAGATTGCCTCAGCCGACCAGTGATCGTGGCAATAACCACCGTGCTCAACTTTTGTGGGCACAAGACTTTTAATTGGTCGCTTCTATACAAGAGTGATCTAGAATTCAGCCACACATACAAGACATTGTTGGGGGGTAACCGAGTTCCAAATCTTCACCTTCAAGATGCACTATTATGTCACCTGGGACACCTTTCTATTCCTTCAAGTGAGCATGCCGAGATGATTTGGGAAGCGCACTACAATCAGGTAGTTGTGCATTTTGGGGTCGAGAAAATAGTGGTAGTACTAAAGAGGTATTTCTATTGGCCAAACCTTCAATAGGATGTCGGTAAGTACATCATATCCTGCACTTCCTGTGCCATTGCCAAACCGGCCATAAAGAAGTAGGGCCTCTATACTCCGCTACCTACCCCTAATTGAACTTGGGAATCCATCTCCATGGATTACGTGTTGGGCCTTCCTTCTACTAAGCGTGTCAATTACTGTGTTTTCGTGGTCATCAACAGATTCTCGAAGATGGCCATTATGGTGTCATGCAATAAGAATATCACAGTAGAAGACACTGTTAAACTCTTCTTTGAATGAGTGTGGGTACACTTTGGTATCCCACAATCTATCATCTCAGATTGGGACAGTAGGTTCCTCAATACATTTTGGTCCAGTCTCTGGTCAGTGCTGGACACCAAGCTCACCAAGTCCACAACTTTCCATCCCCAAACTGATGGCTAGACAGAAGTTGTCAACAGGATGATCGTACACATTTTGCACATGTACAACACAAAGAATCCACACACATGGGATGAGAGCTTCCCCTATGTACAACATAGCTATAATTGGGCCCTCCACAGCTCAACCGACCACAGTCCCTTTCAGGTGGGCTTGGGATTCCAACCACTATGTCCTATTAATGTAGCCATGCCCTTTGCAGCTACTCAGGATGATTTAGCTCATGTCTAGTAAGAAGCTACCAAGGAGAATAGCTTCATTGAGCACAATCAACACATTCTCCAACAAGTTCATGATCAACATCGCATGAAACACAACTTCCAAGTGGGCGACAAAGTGTGGCTACATTTGTAGAAGGAACGCCTCGCTGGACACCACCGCAAGCTTTGCCCGATCCGATATGGGCCATACACCATCACCAAGGTTGTAGGGGACAATTCCTTCGAGGTCACTATTCCACCATTTCTTGGTATGCACCTAGTGTTCAATGTGGACCACCTTCATCCCTACTTTCCTCCTTTACTGGACACATAAGACATGGCAGAACAAATCACACCAACAAAGTTAAATCCAAACTACATGGAACAATCCACAACTAATCATATTGTGGACACGCAGATCAAGAACACCCACTAGCAAAGAATCCAGCTATATTTAGTTGTCAAAGCAGACCAACTCCTTCACCAAGGCAAGTGGCTCACCAGGGACCAAGTTTAACAAAAATTTCCTCATCTCATGGAGGAACTCAACGCAATGGGGACCATTGCTTCCTAAGGGGGTAGGAATGATCCAGGTGGATATTGGTGGCCACCAGCCTATTCCAATTGGACCCCCATCATTGTTTCTTTCAATTTTTCAGTTTCCTTAATTGTAGAAAAATTTACTATTTTTGGCAGTTTTTCAGGTGCTAAACTTCCGAAGCTGTTTTGAGGCCCTAAACGACGTTTTTTGGGCATCAAAGCTTCGAAAAATATGAGTTTGTTTCAAACTCAATTCGAGTCTGAAACAAACTCATATTTGTCGAATCTTTGATGCCCAAAAAACATCGTTTAGGGCCTTAAAATGGCTCTGTAAATTCAGGACCCGAAAAACTGCCAAAAATAGTAAATTGTGCTACAATTAAGGAAACTGAAAAACTGAAAGAAACAATGGTGGGGGTCCAAGTGGAATAGGTGGGTGGCCACCAATATCCACCTTGATCAAAAGGTATTTCAAGTTATTGTTTATTGTGGCAGTTGTGAGAATATGGTTTCCAAAGAAATGGTAGATAAGTTGAAATTACGTTGTGAAACACATCACCATCTTTACCGAATTGCATGGTTCAAAAAGGGGAATGAAGTCACCATTAATAAAATATGTTTGATCAATTTTTGCATCGGTAATACTTATAAAGATGAAGTATGGTGTGATTTGATTCCAATGGATGCATGTCATTTGTTATTGGGGAGGCCTTGACAATATGAAAAAAAAGTCTTGGATGATGGAGGAAAGAATACGTACAGCTCTTGGAAGGATATATCAGAGGTTGTCTTATTGCCCCTTAAGGATGAGGGGAAAACTGAGAATATGTTATTTGAAAGAGAGTTTGTTAAGGAAATGAAGGCAACAAGATTCTACTATGCATTAATAGTGCAAAAAAGAGTCGTGGAACATGTATCAATTCATATTGAAGTGTCCAAGTTACTAGAAGAATATGTTGATGTTATCCCTAGTGAAATACTTGATGGTCTTCCACCAAAAAGGGATATTCAACATCACATTTATCTAATCTTAGGATCATATTTACGTAATCAAGCATCCTATAGGATGATTCCTACACAACATGTATAGCTCAATTGACAAGTTACATAACTTATAAAGAAAGGTTTGGTAAGAGAAAGCATGAGTCCTTGCATTGTACCAACATTGTTGACTCCCAAAGATAGAAGAACAATCAATAAAAATTACCATCAAATATAGGTTTCTTGTATCGTGCTTAGATAGTATGATGGATTTTCCAATGGGAGATAAATATTTTAGCAAGATTGAAGTGGATACCACCAGATCCGGATTTGCAAAGGGGATGAATGGAAAACTTCTTTCAATACTGTGGATGTACTATATGAATGGATGGTGATGCCATTCCGGTTGTCCAATGAACCTAGTACTTTCATGAGGTTGATGAATACTATGCTTCAACCTTATATTTGTATGCTTGTTGTTGTAACATCCCACTCTAGTGCACTAATCAAACTTATTCTTTGAGGACACTTGCTTGCAAGTGATCCGGATTTTGATGCTAGTAAAACTTTTGACTTTAATTACGATGCGTTATGGGTTATGACATGTTGTTTTACTACATTGATATAGACAGGTTCTATTGACTCAGTTTTTACTAAGTGTGTAGGGTTTTGGACCTTGAGGATGTAGAATCATTGATGGAACCCCTTGGACTCTGGATCGAGTCAGGGATTGTGCCCTTGGGGTTTGATTGTTTTACTGTGATATTAGTGCATCTGACTAGATGATATGATGTGGATATGTTCTAACATGATTTGTTGATGATGCAGGCTGAAAAATAGCTTGCTAACTAGACTCACATATGGAGTAGAGGGGTCACACATGACTACCAGAGATGTTGAGGGAGAGGTGTGGACAACAGCCCTGCCACAGCCTACTAGCACTCCCACCGTGGCTCGAACTATAGGTTAACGATTACCTAGTTCGAGAGGACCCACGATGTTGTGAGGGAAGACTGTGACAGTCGCTCACTATGATTCTAAGGGTTGCGCAATAAGGCGGGGGCCTTATTCCTTAGAGGCCCTTAGTCTCCCACAAGTTCACCTGGCGGAGTGTTGACTCCAGGGGTTATTGATGTCTACCAATCAGTCAAGAGGTGAGTGGCACCCTTGGATCACATAGTGCATCCTGAAGGGCATGTTGCGCAAAGGAACAGATGAGGCGAGTGGCACCCTTGGAGCACCTAGTGCATCCTGAAGGGCACATTGCATTGATGATGATAGAGGGATGAACCTAGATGGCCCTAAGACAAATAACATGTTAATAAATTTTAAAACAATTTCCCTAACTAAATGTTGCTCAGTACAAAATCTAAGTTCTAAGTCTAAAATTACGCTCGGGGTAAAATTTTGTCTACCTTTAAAAAAATAATAATAATAAAATAAATAGATAAAATAAAATAAAATAATAAAATTTAAAATAAAAACCACTTAAATAATAGTTATGATCTTCTTAAAATTTTGTAACATGAAGGGAGTAAGAAATTAAATTATTCATAAGAATTAAAACCTATGGATATAAAATGTAAAGAGGGAATTAATTATTTTATCTTAAGATAATTTAAGAAGATACTAAATTAATGATAAAAGGAAAAAGGGGTTAAATTCCACACCTTCCTTTTTGAGTTCTAAGTAAAAGGAGAAAGAGGGAAAATCAAAAAAATAGGAAACTAGGGAAAAGAGGTAACATAAAAAGGAAAAAGGGGAACTTAAGGGGAAAAGCGGGAAGTCAACTTAGCAAAGAATCTACATTTAAGAGCTTTCTAATTTTAAACTGAATTAGCAATTTCATAATATGGAGAGCCTTTAAAACTTGTAAGGGAATCTAGGGACACCTAGGAGTGATTCTAGGAGTAACTCTAGGTGGGTGAGGGAAATAAAGATAATTACTTAATTAAAGAAATTAATTTATGGAGGAATGTAGGGGATGGGGGACACTTGTATGGAGAAGAATTTTTGGGAATTTATTTCAAAAATTTTAATTAAATGAGATTTTAGGAAAGAGAGGAAGTGGGAATTTATATATAATGAAGGAAGGAGAGGGAGAAAGGATCATCTTCTATTTGCGTAATGTTACGCTGCAGAAATATCTACTTGATTGATTTACTTGTGGGAGTTGGGACACCCAGCTCGGAGAGGAGTGGTAGCTCAGCCTTGTGAGGCGAGCTGGGAGCTAGACGAAACCTCTAGATAGTGTGTGTGGCCCCTTTACGGCTCAGGGGCTAAGGGGGAAGAAGAGTACCGCTAGAATTAGCTGGGAGGTACCAAGGAAGTCTCGACGGTCGGCGAGTGGGAGTTGCACAGAGCGCGCGGACATCACTCAGAGTGGGCGATCAAGCAACAATACACTTTTCATTTTTGTATGGTAGAATGTATTAGGACTTATGCATGGATCTGTGTATATAGTGGAGAAGTAAACTGAGTTATCTTTAAAATTTAATAACTGAATTTGCTAGCCTAGCTTGATGGTTGTTGACTTCCCTGGCCTTCATCCCCGCATGACTTGATAGCCTTGTGGTTGACTGTGACTCATGCGATTGTTTTGCCTTTCATCCCTAGTTCACTAGCCCTCGCCTGAGTAGTCGGCCAGGAGCTTGATCTATGGTCGTCGCCTTAGCGTTAAAAGACCTATGGATCTCAATGCCTTGCTTTTCTATGCAAGGATGGTGAAGTGAAGGACGAACCCATAAGTCTACTCTATGTATGTCCTTGCCAGATTGTTGACTTGTGCCCTTTAGTACGGCCTTGGCATTTGGATTATCTTGCTTCCTTGTTGTTTATTTTTGTGCCTCGATTGATAGAGCCCCTGTGATCCTTTCGATGAGTTATCCTTAGGGCCCTGGCATTCTCTTACTGTTATCGGCATTTTTATATTGGCATTCTGGGATGAAAAAAACTTAACTTCAATCTGCATTGGGTTCTTGTTGGATTGACTGGGTTTTTGTTATTACTTCGGTGATTTTAATTGTGTGACGGATGAAAAAAAATTATTAACTCTATTGTTGGAACTCTGTAATGGATGAAAAAGGAAAAATTTATGACTTCGACGTTTGTTGACCACTGTAAAATATGGACCCTGAGTTTTTTCTTTTTTATGAAGAGCTAACCTTGTGTTCCTCTTATTGTTGTCTACATTTTTACATTCTTCACTACTTTTATGCTTTGTTAGATAAATTTACTCTATGTTTTATGTTTTAATGAGCAATTTAACTCTGCATTGGATGCATTGATGATTAATCTGTCTTGGTGTGTTGTGCATTGATGGATACATTTAAACTTTGTGTTTATACTAATAAATAATTTAGCTTTTCCCTCGTAGTTCTATTGGCCAGTGAATATTTGTCCTCTGCATTTTAAATGCATTTCATAAGAGAATTCACACTGTGTTTCTTACCCTTTGTCTCCACACCCCTTAGATCGATATTCTTTAACCCCACCTCCTTAGAATCAAGATTTTCTTCCTCTTTAATTTTACTTCAATGGCTAATCCCACCCAGCAAAGGCTTCCATTTTAAACTCCACTTGAATCTTATAAAAACGACTTATTGGGCATCAAACATTTCTTGGAATTATAGTTTCCTTCTAGTGCAACTTGCACAACAATTTCCCATTTTTCTTCATTATTACGGCAATGCAGATTTCGTCTGGTGCATGCCCAGCTATCCTTCCTTTAATTAATGGCTGCCAGGTGGTTTCCTCTGGAGCATTGGGCACAACATTGTCCATTATTTGATGTATGTGTCTTCCTGCAAGTGACCACAAAGTTGCCATGAATACAAGGTCTTCATTTTCCTAATGTTTAACTAGATTTTGCCTTCAAAGTGATGACTGTGTGTTCCTATTAATTACCCCAGACTTGCCTTAATGTGGTCCGCGTTGCGATCATTTGGCCACAAGTTTTCCTTAATTTGACTACTGAGATTGTGCCAAAATGGCTGCCATTTGTTACCTTGGGCAGCATGGAGAAATTATTGCCCTAGTGAAATCATGATGTCGCCCTTCTGGACATGGTGTTTCTGCCATGAAACTGTCGACTGTTACCTTACATGTTACCCTACTTGATAATGTCTTAATGGATTTTTAATGTTGTACAATGTTCCTCCCTTTTTGTTTTAGTAATGACAATTAATGTGGTCGGAATTAGTTAATGTTAATATCATGTGTGCATTGATTTGACTGATATAACATCCACTTTCAAAACAAAAATCTAGCACTAAATAGTCTGATATAACAGTAAATTTAAAAAGGGAGAAGCAAGATAGCACTAAATCCTAAATCGACATTTACGGTTATATCCTCCCACCTTTAAAACTTAGTTGAGTAAAACAATTGACATGACTACCTTATTTCTTATGGAATTAATTTTTAACCCTTACCTATGGATATGTCAGTTGGCACTTAGAGACTTTTACATAATTCTTTACATGTTAAACTTCTTTAATTACTAATATAAAGGAAAATAGCTTAACTTATTTATTTGTTTTTATAACTAATTTTCCTTTAGTTCCTATTAAGAATATGCAAAGTAGCTATGAAGTCCTTACAGTTATTCTTCATGTATTATCCTCTTGCTCAATTGTATTTAATATTGCGTACGGATTGATTAATCATGGTAGATTATTTTATTGCACCATGAGGAATTGAAGGTTAAGCATGGTCGATAATATAGTCTTGAATTGACGCTTATGATGGGATTGAGGGGACCTAGATACCTCCTTGTTCCTCAGAACAGTTGCCAGTCCTGAGACCTTAAATGGTCAAGATCGATGGGAACCTGGGCTTGAGCATTGCTTATGTTTCCTAGAGGTCCTAACCATTGCAGGGTAGGACGGGTGGGTAGTCATTCTTGTTCTTGTCAGGTTGTCATGTTGTGGTTGCGAGAGTTGCTTGCATAGTGTTTGTCGTTGTGTTGCATTGTTGAGTATAATGTCATGTTTACCTTCATAAACACACACAAAAAAAAAATTTGCACTTGTTAGGAGAGGCTTGATGTCATGATGAACGGGATGTTCGTTACATATGGTATCAGAGCGAGGTTCAACCTATGACTTGGAATCGCTACGGATTTCGTTGACATGATTGATTATACTGTTGTTGATTGAGTTGACTTGTGTGTGTGTAGGTAATCATGTTTAGAGGACGTCGCGGAGGAAGATGAAGGGGTACTAGCGGAGGAGGTGTGATGCCTCCCATAGCATCCATGCCTCAGGGTTCTAACCCCCAGGGAGACGAGCAGGTTCTCAAATAGGAGCAGATAGCAGTTGGCGATGCAGTCAGAATGATGAGATCTTTTCAGCGCATGTCTGAGGCACTAATCAACCATTTGGATAGAGATGAGGCCAGGGCATCAACGCCCACTGAGGTTCCACCATGCACTCCAATCAGTACAGGTAGCATTCACTGTGAACTTGAGAAGGTCAAATTTCCCAAGTTCTTGGTGCCTCGAACGACGTAGCCACCGAGGCATGGTTGGAGAACATGGCGATGTGCTTCGCACTTCGTGATTATACCTCCAACATGAAGGTCCACATGGCGGTCTTTCAACTGAAGGGGAGCACTCTTCTATGGTGGAAGATGCTCCTACCGTAGCTGAACATGGCTGTGAAAGATGTGTCATGGGAACTATTCGAGGACGGTTCCGAGAGAGGTATCTTTCAGAGGAATTCATTGAGCGTCAGCTCAATGAGTTCAATGCCTTACGACAGGGAGGTCGTATGGTGCCCGAGTACGAGGCTTGTTTTATGGAGCTGCTCCAGTATGCTCCACACCTTAACATGGAGAAACTTAAGGTCAACAAGTTCATGTTTGGCCTTAACGGTAGCCTACGTGCAAAGGTTAGGATTTTGATGCCTCAAACCTTGCATGATGTCATCCAGAAGGCCCTCATAGCAGAGGAGGAGCTTATCAGTGGGGGTCAGGCCAGGACTCCAGTGAGACTAGCAGGGAAAGTTTCATCTAGAGCACAGCAGCATCAGACACCAGCCAGACATACGCCGGGATATCATGGCTTCCAGAGGGGATCCACTTTCACTACACATCGGCAACCGATGCCTCGGTAGTGGACACCTTATAGGGGACCATATCATCAGCAGTAGTGCCACCCATAGCAGTAGCAGTTTGGGCCTGTTCAGCAGAACACACCAGGGTTCCAGGCCGGCGGGCCGTCATTTTCTACTTCGAGTACTAGGATTATTGGGCCGAAGAAGGGGTGTTGGACATGTGGGGAGCCACACTACCAGTGCAACTGCCCTGTGGAGAGGACCAGAGCGTATGGATCAGCCGAACCCACTACTATGGGAGACATGGGCAAGGCCCATCGGATTCATGCAGCGGTGAATAACCCCCAGGCAAAGCATCAGTCGACGGTGCTTGAGATGACAGGTACCATCGCTGACCAAACCCTTTGTATTTTGATTGATCCCGGTGCTACCAAGAGTTTCATTTCTAGTGTAGCACTAAAAAGGATTAAGGTAAAGGCAGTCAAACAGGACAAGTTTAGCTTCGTAGAGATGGCTTCGGGAGCCAAACAGAAGGTTGGAGGAAAGGTTACGGGTTGTATCCTTAACCTGGGAGAGTTTGTCACGAAAGCCAACTTGTACATCACGATATTAAGATCTTATGATGTCGTGATTGGTATGGATTGGTTGGAATCGCATGAGACGACACTCAATTGTAAGACGAAATGGTTGAGCTTGGTCAATGATGAGGGACAGAGACGTGTGATTATAGGATGGAACCAGGGAGTTTCCTTGAGGTTCATCTCTTCCTTACAACGATGGAAGAGTATGCAAAAAGGGTGCAAGATTTATGTGATCCTTGCGTTAAATGAGAAGGGAGTAGCGGAAGGTCTAGAACACCTTCCGGTGGTGAAGGATTTTGTGGACATATTTCCAGAGGAGTTACCTGGGATTCCGCCGGAGAGGGAATTGGAGTTTACCATAGACCTAAAACCAGGGAATGAACCGATAACAAGAGCGCCTTATCAGATGTCAACCCCGGAGTTACAAGAGTTGAAAATGCAACTGAAGGAGTTGCTGGACCTAGGACTAATACGCCCTAGTGTCTCACCGTGGGGTGCACCTGTTATTTTCATACGAAAGAAGGACGGATCGTAGAGGCTCTGTATTGACTACCATCAACTGAACAAGGTGGCAATCAAGAATCAGTATCCATTGCAGAAAATTGATGATCTGTTCAATCAAATGAAGGGTTTGACGGTGTTCTCCAAGATCGATTTGCGATCAAGGTATCACCAGTTATGAATCAAGGAGGATGACGTTTCTAAGACCACCTTTAAGACAAGGTTTGGACATTACGAGTTTATTGTTTTACCGTTTGGACTGACAAATACCCCAGGGGTATTTATGAGTTTGATGAATGGGGTGTTCCATGAGTACTTGGACAAGTTCGTCCAAGTATTCATTGATGATATTTTGATTTACTCTTGAACGAAAGAGGAGCATGAGGAGCACTTGCGCTTGGTACTATAGTGTTTGTGAGAGCACAAATTGTATGGGAAGTTGTCCAAATGCTCATTTTATCAATCGAAGATTCACTACTTAGGGCATGTCATCTCCGGCGAAGGCATCGCCGTGGATCCAGCCAAGGTCGAGGATATTATGGAATGGCCTGCACCGATGAATGTCCTGAAAGTATGTAGCTTCATGGGTTTAGCAGGATAACATCGATGGTTTGTCGAGGGATTTTCAAAGATAGTAAGTCTAATCATAGAGTTGCAGAAGAAGAACAAGAAGTTTTTATGGAACGAGAAATGCACGGAAGCATTTCGAAGGCTCAAGGAATCGTTGACAACAACACCAATACTAAACGTCCCTGACGTGGACATGGACTTCTTGGTATACACTGACACATCCAAGGAACGCTTAGGTGGAGTCTTGATGCAAGACGGATGAGTAATCGCTTACATTTCAAGGAAATTGAGAAGGCATGAGGAGAACTACGTGATGCACGATTTGGAGTTGTTAGCCATCGTATATTCCTTGAAGGTTTGGAGACACTACCTTGTTGGATGAAAATTTGAACTAAAGACTGACCATTGTGGACTACAACACGTATTTACGCAAAGTGACCTGAACTCACGACAGTGATGTTGGTCAGAATTGCTTAGCGAGTACGACTTCAAGATTTCTTACATAAAGGGAACATTGAACCGAGTGTCGGATGATTTGAGTCGGAGACCATGTATATTTTTGGTGTTGCCTCTTCAGACGAATCTACATGAAAAGATTATAATGTTACAGCATGGTGATGACTGGTACAAAGAGGTCGAGGGTTTTATCAAACAAAACACAATGATGGTACCACGATTTGAGGGATTTTCATTTGATGGCGATGGTTTATTGAGGTTTAAAGTTTGGATTTATGTACCACCAAATGACGAGTTGAGGATGTTGATCCCGAGTGAGGCTCATAGAGCAGTTTATATGGCTCATCCGAGAGTCACGAAGATGAGGGTAGACCTTAAACCCTTATTCTTCTGGAAGGGAATGAAGGCTGACATAGTCAACTATGTGGCCAGATGTCTAGAATGTCAGCAGGTAAAGGTTGAACATAGACACCCATCAGGATTACTACAACCGCATGCTATTCCAGAATTGAAATGGGAGGTTATTTCAATGGATTTTATTGTTGGATTGCCACTGACGGTAAGGAGATATGACTCGATTTTCGTAGTAGTAGACACTCTGATGAAGAGTGCTCACTTTATTCTTGTGTGTACAACGTATCATGCACCTGACATAGCTAGAGTTTTCATTAGTGAGATTGTGAGGCTGCATGGCATGCCTAAGAGGATTATATCCGATCGAGGATCGATGTTTATTGGATGATTTTGGATGAGTTTCCAAGAGGCCTTGGGAAGCCAACTTAACTTTAGTACAGCATACCACCTGGAGACTGACGGGCAGACTGAACAAATGAGCCAAACCTTGTAGGACATGTTGTGCATGTACGTAATGGACCAACAAAAGCTTTGGGAAGAATTCTTGCCACTAGTGGAATTCTCTTACAACAATAGTTACCAGAGCACCATTAAGATGGTGCCCTTTGAGTTTCTTTATGGGTGACCGTGTTGGACACCTTTGAGTTGGGATCGGCTTGAGGATAAGGTCCTCGTGGGAACAGAAGCGATCTAAGAAATGGAAGAGAAAATGAAAACAATAAGACAAAGGATCAAAGAAGCACATGATCAACAGAAAAGTTATGCCAATGCGCACCGTGTCGATCGTAGTTATGAGGTCGGCGATCGAGTCTTTTTGAGGGTTAAACTGCATAAGAGTTTGATCAAGTTTGGGAAGGGAAATAAACTCTCTCCTAGGTTTGTGGGACCCTTTGAGATTGTGGAGAGAAAGGGGCCCGTGGCCTATCGACTAGCCTTGCCTAATTCTTTGAGGCGTATGCACGATGTTTTTCATGTATCTCTTTTGAGACATTATATTGGTGATCCTACACATTTTATTGACATGAGTTCCTTGCAGGTATCACATGAAGGAGCGCTCATGGTTGATCCGGTCCACATCTTGGATCATCACGTTCAATAGCTATGGCGTCGAATGGTAGATCAAGTCAAGGTCCAGTGGGAAAATTATATTCCGCACTCAACAACCTGGGAGGACGCATATGATATGCGCCAACAGTTTCCCTTTTTGTTTGATAGATAGACATATGATACTGTGATACACTTTATTTCGGCATGTATATTGTGAAACCTCGGGACAAAGTTTAGACCAAGAGGGGGTGTATGTAACATCCCGCTCTGGCACACTGAGCAAAGTTATTCTTTGAGGACACTTTCTCATAAGCGATCCGGATTTTTATGCAAGTAAAACTTTTGACTTTAATTACGATGCGTTATGGGTTATGACATGTTGTTTTACTACATTGACATAGACAAGTGCTATTGACTCGATTTTTATTGAGTGTGTAGGGTTTTGGACCTTGAGGATGCAGAGGCATCGATGGAACCCCTTGGACTTCGGATCGAGTCAAGGATTGTGCCCTTGGGGTTTGATTGTTTTATTGTGATATTAGTGCATCTGACTAGATGATATGATGTGGATATGTTCTGACATGATTTGTTGATGATGCAGGCTGACGATAGCTTGCCGACCAGACTCACATATGGACTAGAGGGGTCACACATGACTACCAGAGATGTTGAGGGAGAGGTGTGGACAAAAGCCCAGCAACAACCTACTAGCACTCCCATTGTGGCTCAAACTGTAGGTTAATGATTACCTAGTTCAAGAAGACCCACGATGCCATGAGGGAAGACTACGACAATCGCTCATGATGATTCTAAGGGGTGCACAATAAGGTGGGGACCTTATTCCTTAGAGGCCCTTAGTCTCCCACAAGTTCACCTGGCGGAGTGTTGACTCCAGGGGTTATCGATGTCTACCAATCAGTCAAGAGGCGAGCCTGGAGCACGTAGTGTGTCCTGAAGGGCATGTCACGAAAAGGAACATATGAGGCAAGTGGCACCCTTGGAGAACCTAGTGTGTCCTGAAGGGCACGTCGCGTTGATGATGATAGAGGGATGAACCTAGATGGCCCTAAGACAAATAACATGTTAATAAATTTTAAAACAATTTCCCTAACTAAATGTCGCTCAATACAAAATCTAAGTTCTAAGTCTAAAATTATGCTAGGGGTAAAATTTTGTCTACCTTTAAAAAAATAATAATAAAAGAAATAGATAAAATAAAATAAAATAATAAAATTTAAAATAAAAAACACTTAAATAATAATTATGATCTTCTTAAAATTTTGTAACATGAAGGGAGTAAACAATTAAATTATTCATAAGAATTAAAACCTGTGGATATAAAATGTAAAGAGGGAATTAATTATTTCATCTTAAGATAATTTAAGAAGATATTAAATTAATGACAAAAGGAAAAAGGGGTTAAATTCCACACCTGCCTTTTTGAGTTCTAAGTAAAAGGGGAAAGAGGGAAAATTGAAAAAATGGGAAACTAGGGAAAAGAGGTGACATAAAAAGGAAAAAGGGGAACTTAAGGGAAAAAGCGGGAAGTGAACTTAGTAAAGAATCTAGATTTAAGAGCTTTCTAATTTTAAACTGAATTAGCAATTTCATAATAGGGAAAGCCTTTAAAACCTGTAAGGGAATCTAGGGACACCTAGGAGTGATTCTAGGAGTAACTCTAGGTGGGTGAGGGAAATAAAGATAATTACTTAATTAAAGAAACTAATTTATGGAGGAATGTAGGGGATGGGGGACACTTGTACGGAGAAGAATTTTTGGGAATTTATTTTAAAAAATTTAATTAAATGAGATTTTAGGAAAGAGAGGAAGTGGAAAACTCTATATAATGAAGGAAGGAGAGGGAAAAAGGATCATCTTTTGTTTGCATAACGTTACACTCCATAAATATCTACTTGACTGATTTACTTGTGGGAGTTGGGATACCCAGCTCAGAGAGGAGTGGTAGCTTGGCCTTGTGAGCCGAGTTGGGAGCTAGATGAAACCTCTGGATAGTGTGTGTGGCACATTTGTGGCTCGGGGGGGCTAAGGGGGAAGAAGAGTACCCCTAGCATTGGCTGGGAGGTACTGGTGAAGTCTCGATGGTCAGCGAGCAAGAGTTGCATGGAGCACGTGGACGTCACTCGGAGCAGGCGATCAGGCAACACTGCGCTTTTCATTTTTGTATGGTAGATTGTATTAGGACTTATGCATGGATTTGCGTATATAGTGGAGAAGTAAACTGAGTTATATTTAAAATTTAATAACTGAATTTGCTAGCCTAGCTTGATGATTGTTGACTTCCCTGGACTTCATCCCCGCATGACTTAACAGCCCTATGGTTGACTGTGACCCATGCAATTGTTTTGCCTTTCGTCCCTAGTTCGCCAGTCCTTGCCTGAGTAGTCGACCAGGAGCTTGATCTACGGTCGTCGCCTTAGCGTTAAAAGACCTATGGATCTCAACACCCTACTCTTCTCTGAGAGGATGGTGAAGCGAAGGACGAACCCATTCCTCTACTCTGTGGATGTGCTTACCAGATTGTTGACTTGCGTCCTTCAGTACGGCCTTGGCATTTGGATTATCTTCCTTCCTTGTTGTTTATTTTTGTGCCTCGACTGATAGAACCCCTGTGATCCTTTCGATGAGTTATCCTTAGAGCCCTAGTATTCTCTTACTGTTATCAACATTTTTATATTGGCATTCTGAGACGAAAAATACTTAACTTCAATCTGCATTGGGTTCTTGTTGGATTGACTGGTTTTTTTTTTATTACTTCGACGATTTTAATTGTGTGACGGATGAAAAAAAATTATTAACTCTACTGTTGAACTCAGTAATGGATGAAAAAGGAAAAATTTATGACTTTGGCATTTGCTATCTGCTGTAAAATATGGACCCTAAGTTTTGTCTTTTTTGATGAAGAACTAACCTTGCATTCCTCTTACTGTTCTCTGCATTTTTACATTCTTGACTACTTTTATGATTTGTTAGATAAATTTACTCTGTGTTTTATGTTTTAATGAACAATTTAACTCTAGATTGGATGAATTGATGATTAATTTGTCTTAGCGTGTTGTGCATTGATGGATACATCTTAACTCTGTGTTTATACTAACGAATAATTTATCTCTGCCCTCGTAGTTCTGTTGGCCAGTGAATATTTTTCCTCTGGATTTTAAATGCATTTCATAATCAAATTAACACTGCGTTGCTTACCCTTTGTCTCCACACTCCTTAGACTGATATGCTTTAACCCCACCTCCTTAGAATCGAGATTTTCTTCCTCTTTAATTTTACTACAATGGCGAATCCCACCCAGCAAAGGCTTCCATGTTAAACTCCACTTGAATCTTATAAACATGACTTACTGGGCATCAAACGTTTCTTGGCATTATAGTTTCCTTCTAGTGCAACTTGCACAGCGATTTACCTTTTTTTTTCATTATTACGGCAATGTAGATTCCGTCTGGTGCGTGCCCAGCTATCCTTCCTTTAATTAATGGCAGCCAAGTGGTTTCCTCTGGAGCGTTGGGCACAACGTTGTCCATTATTTGATGTCTGCATCTTCCTGTAAGTGACCACGAAGTTTCCATGAAAACGAGGTATGTGTTTTCTTAATGTTTAACCAAATTTTTCCTTCAAAGTGATGACTGCATGTTCATGTTAATCACCCCAGACTTTCCTTAATGTGGTCCACGTTGCGGTCGTTTGGCCACGAGTTTTCCTTAATTTGACTCTTGAGATTGTGCCAAAATGGCTGCCATTTGTTACCCTGGGAAGCATGGTGAAATTATTTCCCTCGTGAAGTCATGATGTCCCCCTTCTGGAGATGGTGTTTCTGCCATGAAACTGTCAACTGTTACCTTGCATCTTACTCCACTTGACAATGTCTTAATGGCTTTTTAATGCTGTACAACGTTGCTCCCTTTATGTTTTAGCATTGACAATTAATGTGGTCGGAATTAGTTAATGTTAATATCATGTGTGCATTGATTTGTCTGATATAACATCCACTTTAAAAACAGCAAGCTAGCACTAAATAGTCTGATATAACAATAAATTTAAAAAGGGAGAAGCAAAATAGCACTAAATCCTAAATCGACATTTACAGTTATATCCTCCCACCTTTAAAACTTAGTTGAGTAAAACAATTCACATGACTACCTTATTGCTTATGGAATTGATTTTTAACCCTTACCTATGGATATGTCAATTGGCACTTAGAGACTTTTACATAATTCTTGACATGTTAAACTTCTTTAATTACTAATATAAAGGAAAATGGCTTAACTTATTTATTTGTTTTTATAACTAATTTTCCTTTAGTTCCTATTAAGAATATGCAAGGTAGCTATGAAGTCCTTACACCTTATATATTATGATGTGATCTCTTGATAGTAATTTGGATTTTTAAGTTAGCATTTGAGTACTTGTATATAGTTAAATAAGATTGGGTTTTCCTTAATTACTTTTAATGGAATTGCAAGTTTCTTTATTTTATTACATGGGTCCTTCTTAATTTTTTAGATGGAATTATAAGTCAACATTGAGTTCTTAATTTGCATTATTTAAAAAGGATTCAATCTTCTTTTAAAATCCTTATATAGATATG
>CBVK0100352537.1:0-20887 GCA_900067695.1 Picea abies
ACCAAGAATATCACCAATAATATCACTTAGAGAGAGACCAAGACCAAGAGATGACCATACCCACTTATTCCTCTGTGCAGCTGTAGTTGCAACTGCAACTGTAGCTCTCCACAAGACTTGCACTTTGTTTGGGTGTACAAATGAGCTAAAACGTCCTCTATTTATATTAATTTGTCTAATGAGTTTTCTGGCCTAGCCAACCTGACTTTTTGGTAATTATATTTTTTGTTTATCTTTTTCCTATGGAGCTGACTTGTCTTTCTAGAAGATAATATTCTAATATTATTTATTTTGCTAGGCCGACTTGTCTTCTAGGATTTTCACACATTTTTTTAGGGTTTCCCTTGCTTCCAAAATATTCCATTCTAGTTAAAGGTTACACGTGGAGGTTAATACCTCCCACAACTACCGTAACATCAACATTAAGGACTATGGTGTCTTCTGAGGTAGTGATAGGCTCGTGATAAGTACACTAATTAACCTCGTGTCATTCTATGTGGAGAAGGCAACCTACTCAAAGAATTGTGAGTGAGTTCATCCTTCTTCAACAATAGAGATAGAGAAGAAAAACACCTATGTTAAATCAAACTATAAGAGAATAGAAAGCCTTTTCACAGAGTTATGAATTTTGTCTCTCAATTATTGACCTTTAGATTGTGGTGTTTCTGAGTGCCATGCTTTTGGTTTAAATTATAACATGTTTTTTCATATTATCTATTTGTTATGATACACATGCAAACAAAGAGGCATTGTAGTCCTTATATCATTTATTGTAATTTGAAATATGCTTCTTATAGGTTGAGAGGATTGAGATGCAAGGGCATATTAGAAAAACTTCAATTTAAGATTTGTAGAAGGACAATTCAAGTGGTTGTTTTTAGATTTGAGACTCAATGTTGTGAGGATTTTTGGTAAAGGGGTGCATAGTCTAAACATGCTATGACTTAGACCTTTTTAAGTCATTTTTTTTTTTGATTATTTTTACTCAAAATTTAGCTAAAAATTTAAAACAATCACTAATATCAATTATTAAAATTGCACAATCCAAATACAATAAGAGTTGAAAAGATTGAATCCATTTTTACAAACAAAAATGAAAAATTACAATTCTAACAATTATTTTGATAGATAATTGTTAAAAAAAATCCAAATCACAAAACGTTTAGACACAATACTACAAATGTAAATAACTAAACAGGCTCTTGATTGAAATTATAATAATATATAGCGGGGAGGTCTTTACCGAGACAGGAGCCATAGGTTTGGTCACCGAAGCAGAGGCTCGGTTCAGGTCTTGCAAAGCTTCCATACAGATTCATTCGTTATAGTGTAGGGCAGCCGCAGAGTCGAGGTCTTTTAGCGCGGAAGGGCGGTTGTGGTGGTTGCTAGGACAAGGAAATTCTCGGCTCTCAATTTTATCTGCGGAAATGGTAAGACTTGCCTTCATGGCCTCCAATGGCGCCATCTATATTTACAGATCTCCGAAGAGGTTGTTTTTCATGTGTTTAGAATATTAAAACCCTAGAGTCAGAGTTCAGTTTTAATGAGATTACAACCCTAGAAATTACAGATTTCTGAAGAGTTGTTTTTGTGTTTTTTATATTTATTTAGAATACTAAAACCTTTGAGTCAGAGTTCAGGATTAATGAGATTACCCTAGAATCCTTCATGGTAATGGCTTCCCAGAAATCCTATTCTTTATAAAACATACGTTTATGCTTTTCTCGTTCGTGTGATTGCAGACGAAACGCACGAAGAAGGCCGGTATTGTGGGGAAATATGGTAAGGTTTCTTGCTCGTCGTAGGGTTTAATTTTTTAATAAGATTTGAAGCATGTTTTGCTACTGTGAGGTCACTTGACACTGCTGCTTTCTGTTTCAGGTACCAGATATGGTGCCAGTTTGAGAAAACAGATTAAGAAAATGGAAGTCAGTCAACATTCCAAATTCTTCTGTGAATTCTGTGGCAAGGTATGTAACATTTATAAACACTATTTCATCATTAGCATTTTCGATTTAATCAAATTTTTTCACTGGGGCTTTGCCTGGCCAGTGAAAGCAGGGTGTTGTTGTTGTTGCCCCACCCAGGGTTTAATCCCTCCAGGAAGGGTCATGTTTGCCCTCGCGGGCAGATTCTCCCCTTTAAAGGGGCTGCCGTTGTTAACGGAAGGCGTCACAGCTGTTATGCTGGGCCTGGTGGTCACACATCATATCTGGAACACAATGCTCTTGATAGGCGGTGGATGATAGGTAGTGAAAGTATTAATCATTTTAAATGTTTTCGATCTAATGTAATTTATCCTTTATTCATTATCTCCAAATCTCAAAGCTCAAAGGCATCCCGGTAGATACTAATAGATTATGGTGGTCCCGGTAGATACTAATAGATTATGGTGGTGGGATATTATGGTGGTGGATAAGGAGATCTCGGTAGAAAGTTGAAACTAATATATTCTGTGATTTTGGTGGTGGGATAGGGGGATATTATGGTGGTGGATAAGGGGATCTAAGTAGATACTAATAGATTGTGGTGGTGGTATAGGGCGATCTGGGGAAATATTCCCCAGGCTCTGTCCAGCCTAAAAATAAAGGGTGTTATGGTGAAAATAACTCCATCACCTTGAAAAATCACTAAAGTATTTTGCATAGCATTAACCGATTTAAAAAATCAAGAGAATTTATTTTTGATTATTTATTTCTCTATAAGACTGATGTTCATCTTTTTAATAAATTTAAAAGTTCACCATTATGAGTATAACCCATAACTAGTACGGGTAGTGAATATAGTTTAAAGCTTGTTTGAAACAGAGTTTTCTTGTGATTAAGTAATGTCGTAATGTAGTGCACCTGTCATTGTGCCCTTAGTTTGCTGTGAAGAGAAAGGCAGTTGGAATTTGGGGATGCAAAGACTGCGGAAAGATCAAGGCAGGTGGTGCGTACACTCTCAAGTAAGTCCAATTCCTTACCCTTTTTGTTTTTTTTTCTTTGAAATTGCATCTAGAAATATGCCATGAGAGGCCAGGGTCTGTACTACATGACATGTGTTCCATTCAGCTTAGGTGCCGGGTCTGAGGGTTATCCATTTTACTAAAATTGCCAGGGACTTGCTCCTGTATTCATCCCAAGTTACTTGTTTTTTCTTTATTTGCTCTTTTTTCCCACACATGCTCTGGGCTGTTGTGATAATCAGAATACCTGCTCTCTTTAATCTTGTCTGTGGGGGAAAATCTTGTGTCAGATGTAGGTTTGGGTCATTTATATTTAATATATTTCGTTAAAATGCCATTTCTAATCGTTATTGTTAAATCATTTGCAGTACTCCAAGTGCTGTGACTGTACGAAGTACCATTCGGCGTTTGAGGGAGCAGACAGAAGGATAAACTATTTTCAATTTTGTACCTTTGAGCCTTTTGGATGAATATCCATGCAAGGCCAGTTTTAGGCTCTAGATTTTGCAGTGATTAGTAGAATTAAATTGCTCTCCAGATTGAAACTTTATATCAGTTTTCTATCAGTGTAATATTGTTAACTCCCACGGTGGAGAGATATACCTGTACCAGTCTTTGGCAATTTCTTTTGAAATTGATATATCTGTATCAGGCTTTGGCGATTCTCTGTCAATGAACCAGTCAATGGGTTTACCAAATATTTCACTGAATTTAATTCGAGATAAGAGTCTGTGAAATGGCCCTTCTTCGGTTTTGTTGTATTTCCCATACATGCTTATTCATAGAATGATAATTTTAGTTTTCAAGGACAATATTAGAAGTTCTTTAATATTTATAGCTATTGTCCCCATTCAATAAGGAAAAATGGCATTTAAATGTCATGCATTTTTTATTTGCCAAAAAGAGGATGTTTACTTTGCTTGAAAACCTGTGGTGCACTGAGTTTCTGTCAATACAGGGAAGGGGGGTACTCTGCTGGAAGGTACGAACCAATTTTCTGCTTGCCATAGGAAGCTGTAAAACACTCTTTCATACCATGTACAGTTATTACTGCTTGTCATAGGGAGCTGTAAAATAGTAAATGGCAGTTCCAACAGGTCTGTGGAATATTCATCAGGTTGAGGTCCTTCAGCCAGTATTCCTCAATTACATGACTCTTTTGCTTTGCACACTAGGCAGAATGCATCTTATACAAAAGTTTAATATTTCCAACTGCAGGAGATAAGAGCTTTTTGTAAACAGAAAATTCGAACTTGTTTGTTGAAAATTGCTTCATGCATTTCTTTTTTGAATGGTCGAATCTGTTGATCTAAAGGCTCTACATACAATCTGAAATTATGCATATATTTATCCTTCAATATGCTAAGTAAGGTTTACCCTGTTTTTGTGCTTGTCACATCGGCATATTATCATTTCTCAAGCATACCTGGAACTGGTGGAATTGACTCATGTTCCAAAGGTATTAAATTTAATCTTAGTATAGGATTGGATTTATCTTTTTAAGGTATCTATACCTTTTTTTTCAAAGCATATAAATCTCTTCCCCAAAATTATACCATCAGAATATTTTCTGATGGCTTGCATTTCTGCTCATACCCATTTACTATTTAGTGATGCCACTTTCCCCTCTTTAGTTTGCCCTTTCGAAAATTTATAACGAAGGTTATGACATGTACATTTCATTAGGGTTTTACTTCTGGAATACTTGTCTTTCTATGTCTGGATTGAAGGTGTTATTTCCTTATGTTTTGAGTGGGGTTTATAAATGAAATATAGGATGAAAATTTGGTCTTGATCTAAGAAAGAGGTAAAAGAAGTTACAGGGTAGATCTTAGGTTTTTTGAAGAGTTTGACAAAATATAGCCGTTTTCCAGAAAATTTCATGGAAACTAAACCCTTCAGTTGCAACACCCACAGGTTGTTGTGCTGGTTATAGCTGCTAAAACAATTTCAATAACCCCTTTTGGATTTGAGGGCATTTAGCAAATTAACACATCTACGAATTTCTTGATTCTAGTTTCTATACTCCACTTGGATGATTTTATGGTATACCTCTCTGCTTTGCTTCATTTCATAGATCTATTTATTTTTACAGTGGGATTTCATTCTTACTGTTAGGACATTCATTGGTTTTGTGTTTCATTTCTAGGAGTACTATTAGTCAGTGAGATGTGTAAATGTGTTGAAATGGTTGTCTACATAGGATTATAAAATGTTTCTGTAAACCATGATAGTAACTTAATGCATATAACGTATGTCTCCATAAACCAAGAAATTAACTTAATGCACATAAACCTACGAGGACCTTTTAACATATCATACTAAGAGGTCTTGACATTACCCATGCCAAGTCTTAAGTTAAACAAAATGAAAATGTTGGTTATTTCATTTTTCAATTGCTTGTATGGCTGGTGTTTTTGGTGCAAGGAATGGACTCTTTTCAAGCCAACGTACTTCAGGTTAAAAACCATTTCCAGTTGCATACCAGATATCCATTCCATTAAAAAAGTATTAGTGTTGTAATGTAGAAAGTCGAATGGCCTGAAGGGTGTAGACATTCAAAAACTGAACTAATAATAGCAGGAATAGAGAAACATTCACTAGATGAGTGCGGACAAAAGACAAATCTGCACCATCTTATCTACAAATGTCAAGAGGGTTTGGCAAACCTGCCTGAGAGGGCACCAATGCCTGGAGAAGATCTGAAATTTCAATAAAGCTGCTGCCAGACACTTCAGTCTCAAAGGCTGAAACTGAAAAATCATAGACAAATGTATCTTGATGGGAGGATCTGCTGAAACCCCATTATGATATATTTTTATGGATAAAGAGCCCGGATCTCTGCTACAAGCTCTTTTATATAATCTGTCCACCTCTTTGTTAGTCTCCTGAATCCCGATAGATACGATGAAAGTGTACAAGGTTAAAACTGCTTGTTGAAGACTGCCATGCAGCCCCAAATTTGTGTCTTCTTACTTCATTCAGCTATTCCACCACTAATTTGGAATCCCCATAAATGTTGATACCATTTGATCCTGCTTCTCGTGCTCTGGTCATTAGAATGGTGGCTGCTTTAATTTAGTTCCCTGTCAGAGCATAATCGAAATGAATTTGGTTGGTTATCAGAAATCACGAGGCTCCCTCGTGCTCCACGTGTTTGAATTTTTGTAAGCAGCACTGTCAAAATAGCCTTGAAACTTGTTGGAGTTGATATGCAGATTCCTGACTGTCCTCCTTTGCTTTGTTGAAATTTGTGTAGTCTCCTTTTATCCTGGAGACAGTTAGGGTAGACCATAGGAGTAATGACCGACCTTTGGAAAATTGATTCATTTCGAGATGGCAAAGCTGCTCATAAAATGAAGCAAGGCAATGAGTGGTCTCTTTGCTTACTTCATTTCCAACCATACGCTTCCAAAGCCTCGTAATGAAACAAATCAATGAGTGGTCTCTTTCCTTATTTCATGATCTTCCAACCATGCTTCCAAAGCCTCCTCTATCGATTCTCCTTCTCACTTTCCTTTTCCTCCAGTAATTCCTTTTGCAGCAGACAATACCTCCGTCAAATGACATTTAAGGAAGAATATGATTTACTGTTTCATTATTTTCTTTGCAGAGGAAACAAAGTCCAGGACTTGCCATGACCATCTTTGTAGATTATCCTATTTCAATACTCATGTTCTGCAAAGGAAGCCATAAAAAAAATCCTAGTTTGTAATGGGGCGTGAAATTTCCATATTAATTCTATCTACATATTTCTTCATCAGGGCTATACATTGGCTTTATCATATCCAATTTTCATTCAATATAAGCCCCCTTCATCGTTTGCTTCCCAGACAAGATAATGCCATTGGAGTGCTCGTGGATTCAAGGCTTGATTTAGCTCATCTACATATTGCTTCCAATTGTCTGTGATATGGTACCGAATCCTCTAATCATTAGCCTTCTTCCAGCGTGCGGTCCACCATTTATCTTGTATTTGATTATAAACAATCTTGCCAGAAAGTGTAAATTCCTATCATAAAGGAAGTTTACAAGTTAAGATACTTTGAGCATCTCCAGACCTTTGATCCAAGGGTCTGTGCGGATTCTCATCTCTGCTGTCAACTTCCTATTCCCTAGTTCTTCATTTTCTATAAGTACGTATTCATTCTTCTATACTCGGGGTCAATATATTTCAGTTTCAGAACTGATTGACACATCCCTTCTGTGACTTCTTTTGTGGCAAGTGCATTTGATAAATCGGTCCTTACCTTCATTGCCCAACGTCCCCAGTTTTTGGGCTTTGCGATCGTTTTCCAGCTTTACTAGGGTAATACCTCCTTAGTCTCTTTTCCCTGCCCATGGATATCTGAAATAGAGCTTCCTAATTTTGTTCAGGATCCCTAAGTAAAAATGCTACTGTCATCCAATAAACTGGGGTTGCCTCTATCATAGTTTTGATTAGTGTTAGTTTGCCTCCTTATTCTTTTTCACCTGTTGCACCGCCAATTGATTTTATTCTCTATCTTTTCAAAAAGCCATAACCAGAGTAGTCATTAACTTTTAGGTGGAAACCCGGGGCTTCATAGAATCCTCAAGATTTTTAACTTGTAAGGCAGTAAAGCTTTAATCCATTTCTTTGTCATCACGACTGTGATAGATGGGTACAGTAGATTTCCCTAGATTGATTTCAATTCTCGTTGCTAAGAAATTAGACCGAGTGCTTCCCCTATGTACTTTGTTTGCATCTCTGACTGTTCACATTCCAAAGAGGGGAATATCATCTTCAAACAACAGATGAAAAATGTTGAGATCTGCGGTTAGCTTTTGAATTTCCCTTTTACCTTCAGATTATTCAGGGTTATGCTCAGGCCTTATCTACTAGCAATGAGAGAAGTGGAGATGAAGCATGGCCATGTCTTAATCCCATTTCAGGTTTGAAGAAATGTGTGGGAGCACTGTTTATCAACACTGTACAGGTGGCTGTAGAGCAACATTCCTCTATCCTGTCTATAGGTGGGTCAAACCCTAAATGGATAAATTGCAACCTTATAGGAAAGTCTAGCCTACAATTGCAACCTTATAGGAAAGTCTAGCCTACAATTGCAACATTATAGGAAAGTCTAGCCTACTCTGTTGTACGCTTTTGATAAATCCAATTTGATGACCATCGCTGGGATCTTCATCTTCTTGATCAAATGAAGAGGCCTGAGATTTTCTTCTTCTTGATCGAATGAAAAGCCTTTGGAGCTATCTCTACTGCATCAAAAATTTGCCTCCCTTTTAATAACCCAAATTGCTCTTCAGAGATAACCCTGGATAGGATGGGTTTCATTCTTACTGCAATTACGTTTGCTTACACATTGAGACAGGTCTATAATAATCAAAGGTTTTAGGGTCTAGGGTTTAGGATCTGGATTCCTCCACAGCAAGCATTAGGTCCCTTCCAATCAATTCAAAGAAGCTTCGGAAGAATTCAGTGGACCATTCCTATGGTCTTAAAGCTTTGTCACCTTGGAAAGATGCTAAAGCTTCGTTCAGCTCCTCTTCACCAACATGGGCTTTTAAGGATTCATTTTGTTCATCATTACCAGGGAAGTAGGAAAAGGTCTGCAAGATTTCCCCAATATTATTTTGCCCAGGGTTTGTGAAGATGCCTTTGTAATGTTCTACTGCAACCTTTGCAATTCCATCAAACTGAGAGAGTGGACATTCCAATATTTGTTCTGTGACCTCCTAGATTGTTTTTTGGGCTTTTCTAGCTTATGCATATGGGTGTAAATACTTGTGTTTTCTTCACCCTTTTCAGCCAAATTGCCTCCTAGATTGTTTTTTGGGCTTTCCTAGCTTATGCATATGGGTGTAAATACTTGTGTTTTCTTCACCCTTTTCAGCCAAATTGCCTTACTTTTCTGTCTTCAAGTTTCCTCTTCCCAAGATATGACTATTTTGTTCATTTCTCTCTCGAGTTTGTCTAGAGCCTCTTTGACTATTCAGATATCAAACCTGTCTTAAACTCCTCGTAAATCACGGCCATCCTGTGTTCTATTGAATTTAAGTAATTTCTTTCGAGGTGTTTTGCTGAGGGATCCACTCTTTTGCTTTGATCTTTAATTTGTTCCTTCTTCCCTCCAGTTTGTCCATAAATTCTTTCACTCTACAGAGATGGAACCCCTCTTAAGCTCCTTGTGAATCACCTCCATCCTATGCTTGACAGAATTTAAGTTCTTTTTTTCAAGGTGTTTTGCCGAGGGGTCCACTCTTTTGCTTTGATCTTGATCCTTTAAAATTCTCATGCATGGGTCCACTCTT
Source organism: Picea abies (assembly GCA_900067695.1). NCBI lineage: Eukaryota > Viridiplantae > Streptophyta > Pinopsida > Pinales > Pinaceae > Picea > Picea abies. The sequence goes on from CBVK0100352537.1 coordinate 9,239, forward strand.
TTGCTTTGATCTTGATCCTTTAAAATTCTCATGCATGGCTCCATTGCATGTATCTCACAAGCAGGGTCATAAGGTATCCTTATTCTAAATGAACAAGGGCTCTGAATTTATCATATTTTTATCCAGAAGGGGTTGAACTTGAAAGGAGGTTTTTGATTTGCACTTTCCAGTTGAAAAAGGATTGGGAAGTGCCCTGATGTACCTTCTACTCCAACCCATGATCTGTACCTCCCTGTTTTGGCCAGCATGTTGCTGGAAACAAGAAAGCGATCTTATCTTTTTGCATTTGTTGTCTTGATAGTGCTTTTGTTCCTCCTTGTTGCACACAGGTCCCTAGGTTCCACATCAACAAGGCTTTTGTCTTTGAACAGTTTTTGGAACAACTTGGTGTCTGTATCACGTTTAGATCTCCTCTCCTTACTCAGAAATCAATGTCCAATGCTGACTAGGGATATGGAATTTTGATCTCTTTAACTTCTTCCACTTATATTTATCCCTTAGGGCCACATCTAAATTGCAAATTTTATGATAAGACTTTCGTGCTCATCTTTGTGAGGCATCTGCCCCTGAGTGATCCCAAATGGATCCCCCGAGTGATCCCAAATGATTCGAACAAACAAATGGTTGTAAGACTTAGTGCTTGCAAGCTAGTTTGACAATTAATGAATGGTAAACAAGCTATGTAAAATAATGCAAGTGATCCCAAATGATTTGAACAAACAATTGGTTGTAAGACTTGGTGCTTGCAAGCTAGTTTGACAATTAATGAATGGTAAACAAGCTATGTAAAACAATGCAAATGTAAAAGTTGATTAAGACTGAATGAAACTGGGAAGGAAAAACGAGTTAATTAAAAGATAAAAAAAGATAAAATAGGAGAGAAAGCTGAAGAATGGGAAATGAATGCAAATTATCATTAATTCTTAAAAAACGTGAATGCAAATGATTTAAACATTCATAACAACAATTAAACATGCACAACAACATTCACACATACAAAATACATAGTAAATACAACATTCAATCATAGCATTAAAATTGTAAATGACACAGTGGTCAAAACACTTATCTTTTAAAAAAGTTTTACTCAACTGGTTGCAGACGACATATGTTTTACCCAACCGTAGGCTCTGTTGCACCATTTCTTTCTGCAACTAGCCACTCCCAAGCTGGGGCTATGAGTCCACAAGGATTGATAGACTCCTACAGGGGTATATATTCCCATTGTAACAATGCAAATACCCACTAAAACATAGTGATACGATGCTTACAACAATTCCATATGCCCAACTCTCTTTCTCATCAATCTGCACAACTTAAAAGATGAGTTTTCCTTCTCAGCACCGTAATCCTTCTGAGAATCTCCATCTTCTTCAGGGCTCCCGACACAGACTAGCCAAGAATTTCTCTACTGGGGGCTCCAGGATATCCAACTGTAACAAGAGTGTTCACACAACATTTGCAAATGCTCTTTGGGTGATTCCTTAGCAGAATAACTCTTACACATGGAAGCCCCATTCTCGACATAATTACTCGCTTCAATAAGCTATCTTCAATACCCACTATGACTGCCTACTCTTTCTCAACACTATTTTTCCTTCTTCCTAAGTGTTAAAAACTGTTATTTCTTCTACTCAAATTTCCCCTTTTCCCATGTTTGTTTGACTCTTATTCTTCCCCCAAGGATGATTACATTCAATCCATGTGTTGACGCGGGCGAAATGCCCTTCAATAGACATGGGTGCTTCTCGATACAAGGTCTCAGTTAGACTACTCACCGTTTGGGATAGGAGACCCATCCGGATTCTGGGCCAATTACCATTATTGGTAAGAGGGTGAGTGAATGGTTTATGGAATGAGGAAACGCAGATGCAAACTACGTTAATGCTGAAAAAATAGAACTATTGTATCCTATCCTAGCTAGGAGCAGTAAGACTAATAGATGAACAAATAATAATGTCAGCAATCCCTACGCAAAACCTTTATTTAGATCACGGTTAAAGGACAAAATGTCAACATAAGCATAAATAAATGTATGATAGGATAAAGTTCTTTACATTAATTCATTCATGCATATCCATTCACATCTCAGAATAATGCTAAAAGAGAAAAAAACAAATACTATAGAAGAAATCAGATGAACAAATAATAATGTCAGCAATCCCTGCGCAAAACCTTTATTTAGATCACTGTTAAAGGACAACTGCGCAAAACCTTTATTTAGATCACTGTTAAAGGACAAAATGTCAACATAAGCATAAATAAATGTATGATAGGATAAAGTCCTTTACATTAATTCATTCATGCATATCTATTCACATCTCAGAATAATGCTAAAAGAGAAAAAAACAAATACTATAGAAGAAATCCATTCATATAAGAAAACTCCTTTAGGAAAAGGAAACCTTACAACACTTCATAATAGCCATACGTTCATTGGAAATATTTCACAACATAATTGCTATAATGAAACATGCATTTTTCTGTCAAAATGGCCATGAGGTCTTCTCACTATTATTTTAAGAAAAATAGTTAAAAAAATTACAGAGTTGAAGAGCCCTTTAGAATGGGTACTCTTTTGCTTATATAGCTTAGTTTGGCGACTTCTTGAATTCCTCAAAAGACAATTGCAAACTTTTCACCTTCTACACTCCATTTTTTTTCCAACTTAAACAAAAGAAAATATGATAAATACAAATTGAAATTTTATTCTATTTCTCTCCTTTGTCTTTATCCCGGATGTAGATAGCCCATGCTTCACGATATTCATAAATAGAAAGTATTATGTGATATAGTAGAGACTCTAGGGCGATATCGTGGGTTGCAAAACTTTGGTAGAGAGTTTTCATGTCTCTCTCCAGGGGTTGGGTAAGAAGGTTTGGATCACACTTTGTGCTCTAGCTGCTTTCACGAGATGCTCATGCATTAAGGCAATGGTTACTTTGACCAGGGGTTGGGTAAGAAGGTTTGGATCACACTTTGTGCTCTAGCTGCTTTCACGAGATGCTCATGCATTAAGGCAATGGTTACTTTGATAGGGGTCTTTGCGATCATTTCTCTAGTTCACATTTTTTCTTCTAATTCGGCGTGTATCTGCCCATTTGGTCTCGACTCTCCTAATATTTCAAATCGAGCAAGTTGGCATTTAATGGTCAAGATCACTGTTGCTTTGTGAAGTTTAGCACATATGCCCATTGAGTTTTTTAGTTCATTTTCAACTTTTCCCCAGTTTCTTGGCAGTTGGCAAGAGCAATGTAGTTGAGCTCACCTTCCCAATCTATCATTCATGGTAATTTTGGGGCATTTGGGTTGTCTATTGCCCATTACTTCATTTCATTTAAAGCTTCTCTTCACAATAAATTCTTTCCTTTTGGCTTGGGCTTTTGTTAGTTGTGCCTTAATTTGGGTTGTTTTCACGAGGAATATTTGTATTCCAACATAAAGTTCTGTGGCCAAACTATGAAGCTCCTCACTGATATTGCATTTACTCTAAATTCTTGGATGTTGGTTTTGTATTATTTGTAGAATCACATCTCCTCTTCCAAGCTTCTTATCTTTTCCTTGTATTCCTCTATTTCCTGCATCATGTTCCTCAAGTTTTGTTCGGAAGCTTGTGTGAAGGCCATGCCAGCCGAAGTGATCGACATGGGGACATCTTTAATATTTTCTACTACAACTTTCTCCGTTGCTACTGATAATGGGGCCACTCCAGTCAGTGGTATCTTTTTGATTTTGTGTCAAACTTGAAGGAGTTCAGGTTGACTACCTTTTGGGCCTTTGATGGAGTATATGCACCTAGCCCCAACTCTCCTAGTGGGAAATGTCCTCCGGTCAAGGGTGTGTCTGTGTGTTTGAGGATGATCCGGGGACATCAATGTCCATGGGGTAGAATCTTTGTTTTTCCTCTAGTCTTTTCTTCTCTTCTTCTTTTGTTGCTGCTTCTGCTTTGGCCCATCTTTTCTCTGCTGCGTCTCTTTCCTTTCTTACTCGTTCAATTTCTTCTTCCTCTTTCTTCTTATGTTCTTCTACTACTTTCGTTGCCTCCTCAGCTGCAACTTCTTCTATCTTCTTTTGTTGCTCTTCTTCAACTTTTTTTCATTTTTTTGTTTCCTTTGCCATCGTCTCTTCTTTCTTTTCTGTTCAGCGTCTACTTTTAATCAATTTTCCTCCTCTATCCTCTTCCTCTGCTTCTTTGGCATTTTTCTCATCTTGTACTCTACCTCTATTCTGGGAGATGATTTCTCTCCTGAAAAGTACATAATCATAGGTTCTTATCCTTTTGTGGATCTTTTCTTCTTCCCAAACTTTTGATTCGTAACTCCACCTGTACTAGCAGTTGTTGCAGTGATTAGTGACAATCTTCATAGGGGTTATACATGTGGAATCTGTCCTCATCGAAGTGGAAAGGGAGCAAGGTGTCTACTTCTGCTTGGGCTTCTTTGACATCTTTGAAAGAGTAGGAGCTGACCCAAAGAGGCAGAGGTGGCCAAATTATTTTCTTGTCCCTATTTAATGCTGCGCCTACTCCATGTATCACGGTCTGACAGACTATCTTGCATAACCAACCTGTCAGGGACAAATTTCAGGAGTAGATGAGGAGCTATAGCGGCCCCATAAATCTTGTTAGATGTGCCATACTCAAGAAGGTACCAATCACCTACTCTTCCTACAATAGCCCGAACTTTATCTATCATGCAGGGTGTAGGTGCACAAGATAGTGGTTGGTACAAGGGAATCAATAATTTTTTTCAAATTTTTTGATAGTCGAATCAATATTTGTGTTCCCAAAGAATTTTACAGTAAATATGGATGGGAGGGTCACTTGGTTGATGCTTCCAGCCCATCCTGGGATATGCATGCACTCTGCACATCATGTCAAGTAGGTATGATGACATATGAAAGTTGAGAAATTTCCCAAGGGCCATGTGCTTTGCGACAGAGAGTGCTTCTTCCAAGGTTGATGATAGAATATATGGTTAGTTAAATGATGACCAAGAAGACGTAACATAATGAAGGAGAGGTACGAATGATACTTTGAACTTATGTCCTTTTGGTTCACCGTAAAGCTTGCACTTCATGGCTACTGCTTACTAATATGAGAGTCTGAGGAAATTTGTAGGATATTCATTCGAGGCTCTGGTCTTGAGCCGTTTACTTGGTTGCCACCAACTTTTCATGAGTTCTTAAGGGTTGCGGGAAAATCCCTTTACCAGTTCATCATCTAATGCCAATTATCCTTCGTCTAAATGATAATAGGAAGCAATCATCGAGGGATGGAAAGAAGCCACTGGTTTGCCTTTTGCATTGATTATCAATCTATGGTCTAGGTCAACATGCTTTTCTATCCAAGAAATGGCTTCTGCACATGGGAAAAATACCGCGTGAGTTGCGATCTCGTGCAACTTGGATTTCTTGATAGCTTTGTATATGTCGAGGTCAGGATCTTGTTTTGACAGTTGAGGAAAAATCTGATTGTTGAACATTTTGTAGACTTCTCCCCATTTGAATGAGGTCTCTTTGTCGATGAAGCATCATGTATTGTTAAAGACTGGTCCAGCTGTGTCAATATCGACTTCTTCCTCTTCTCTGCTGGAAGAGACCTCAACAACAGGGGTCTTGTGGGAGTGCTCGACCTTTTTTTTCGATGGATACATGATTGAACCTGCAAAAGATACATCATATCACAACAAAAAATTTTCATCATTCATTCATACAAGTGACAAGGATTTTTTACTTCGAAATATCGCGATTTAGAAATTCTTGGATTGGAAGGCATTGTGACGGGATTTCTAGGAAGAAAAGGGTTCATCGTTTTATCGTTAATGCACTTCTTGTTACTTGAAGGGAAGGGGTTTCACATACTGAGGTTTATAGCTAAAGATGACAAAAGGTCTGGCGAGGTTTGACTAAGACAACCCTTTCGCCATCGACCATGAGAGCAATAAACTGGGGTCAACCCATGACCATTTAACACACATCACCTGTGGCGTATAGTGAGGATTACCCCAATGTTTTGAATAGCGCTGAGAGGGAAATCGAGTTTTCCTGTGAGCACAGACAGTTATAAAATGAGAAGTGCGAGCCCACGATGAGGATGCACTCTATATCAAAGTTACAATCAAACCCTAGCTTTTAGGTTAAAATACAAAGCTGCAGGGTGTTACCTCTTATCATTGTTTCCCCCCTTTCCTTTTCCTTTGTTTCAAAAATAACATTTAAATAATGTTAAAAGGAGGGGAGGGAAACACTACAAACACTACAGGATAGACCATAGGGATCACTTGCTAATATTTAATCGACGAAATATTGCAAACAATAAGAACGGGGTTACGAGGAGCGACGACACATACCTTAGTTACACAACTTGGGTTCGAATCATATTTGCAAGATGAAGGCTTGAGCGATCTCGTGACTTTGTTGAATCATTTGCTTCTACGAGTGACCTTGCTACCCTGTCGATTCGTGCTCCTATTGATGAGAAATGGCGTGGAATGGGTTGAAAACAAGGTCACATGGGGGTTAAATGGAAATAAATGGCATGAAAGTTCCGTTAAATGGAAATAAATGGCATTGGTGGAACAATGCGATTTTGTCGCTGACGGAATGTGATTTTTCCGTTGATGGTTTGAGAGGTGCCTCCATTGTGTATCGACGAGTGCAATGAATCCTGGAAGGTTCGGTTGTGTCGGTAGAGAATGTGCATTTCTCGCCGGAACATTGACCGGGAAGAGAAAACTTCAAGAGAAGAAAAGATGAAAATTTTCCAAGTGCTCAAGAAGGTCAAAGATATTTCATAGTGTCCGGGAATAAGGATTTCTTGCCGATGTATCTCTGGAGAATGCATATTTCTCGCCGATACATAAACAAAGAATGCATATTTCTCGTCGATACATTCGTGGAGAATGCAAATCTCTCGCCAAAAGTTTGATAAAAGGAAAGAACACAATTTTGGCTAAGTGTTAGAAGCCTTTCGTAGCGACGACCAATAATATAGATTTCTCGCTGTCATTGGCTGTATTGGCGAGCTAAGAGGATTTGTGGCTAGTGTATCGACGAACAATGATAATTACTCATCGATACATTCTGTATCGGCGGCTGATTAAGATCTTTAAATTTTCTCAAGTGATCAAGTTAGGAAGAAAAGAAGATGATTTTGAACTTCAAAGCTTAACAAGCAAGGATTTTTTGAGTTTCTAGAGCTAAGAATTTAGAGAGAAAGAATCAAAGGGGTCCCCAATTCCTTCACTTATAATAATTAGTATTATAGTCGAAGTAAATAAATTAGGGAGGGTGTTGCTTTTGGCACAACAATTGACGAGACTCTTGATGGAATCATGAATCTTTACATCATATGTTATTGGGACAAAACTAATTCCAAGAGTCAAGAATTTCACTTCAAACAATATTAAAAGAAGTCTTAGTAGGTCCCAATGAACTTGAATTTTACGACAGGATGAGTAAATATTTATACCTGGTTGGAACATGTTCCTAATTACATTTCAAAATGTGTTAAATAGAGATTCATTTTGTTTGGCTCAACTGTTCCAAGAGGCAAGTGCAGTATCTCAAGGTGGTTGTGCATTTAGGAACGCTGAAAGTACATGTCAATTGTTACATATCTATGGTGTTGCTCTGCTGCCAATGAGCGTCCATAGCCTCGACGGAGTCACCCCAACATCACAAGCCTTGCTCCACTTCCAATGAGCGTCCATAGCCTTGACAAAGATACTTGCATGTTTCACATGATCCGAAATGCCTTTCCCTAACCTTTACCTTTCTACACACTTTCTCCTTAGTCTTATTTTAGAGGAAGGTGGATAGGGGATTTTAGTTACCCTTTAAAAGCATGCGGGATGACACATGTTTGTGAGATGTGCTTGGAGAAACTTGTTTATATATGAGCTACCTTCATGTGCACAATGCCCTGAAAAACTCCATATGTTTCTCAAAACTAGCATTAGCCATTTATTTCATAGTATATATGCATTTGTCCCTTTGAGTGTGACCGGTTACCCATTTTGACCAAGATGAAATATGTGGATGCTCATCCATTACTTCAACAATGTTCCTCTACAACTTCCAAGCCTTGAGTACTGGATTGAGGTGACGATAGGGGCACACAAAACAATGTTTTGTCTAAATGTTCGAAGCAGGGCTTCACAACTTTTAGTCACCATATGCCACAATTGCAGTGAGAACATGGGTTAGCAACAAAGGCTCATCTCTGAGGAAATTTCAAATATGGGTTTTGTGAGAAAGAAATCTTAATGGGAAACCTAAAGCATAAAAGAAAACAAGAGAAAACTAAATAAAAAAAAATAGAACGCTATTCAAATGTTTAAAAAGTAGGAAACAAAAAAAAGAGAGGTAGGGACAAACCCCTTTTATTTATGTACATGAAAGTTATTCGAAGACAACTAGCTGAAGTATATTTTGAGGATTTGGCCATTGACAAGAAGGAGGTAAACTTGTCCTTCAAGTTTTTGCAATCTGTACGTGTCTAGGCCAATATTTTCTTTGACCAGGAAGGGATCTAGTCACATTTGTTGAAATTTGGAATGTTTCCTTTTGTCTTCATGTGGTTTGTCCCATTTCAGAACCATATCACCAATCTGAAAATATTTCTAGCAAACATACTTCTAGTCAAACCATCGTTTTATAATTTGTTGATGTGCAACAAATTTTTACTTGGCCTTAGCTCTTTCCTCCTCAAGTTTAACTAGTGTGTTTACTCTCTCATGAATGACTGGACAAATTTTCCTGCATGAATGCTGAGAGAGTTGAAGGGAAGGCAAGAAAATATTTGGGGGAAGGATGGCTTTGATGGGCCTCAATATTTTCTATCTAGAAGGCCCATCATAGACACAATTTTGACCATGATATACCTAGCAATTACTTTAATTTGACCATGTTTAATAGTAGTTATGGTTAATTTTGTATGTTGCTTAAATGAATGGTTTTTGAGATGGAATTTTATGTGTAATGGTACCTTTTTTTATCTAATATTCATGGAAAAATATGTGTGTAGCATTAATCAAGTAGGTCGAATTCCCCTTTAGAAGAGGAAGATCCCAAGAATCAAGGGGACTTGTTCCCCACCCACCTCCAAAGCGTGGCTAGTCTATTAATGATCACTCCTTGCAAACATAAGCTTGAAAATCAGAAGTATTGAGGAAGGATGTGCCATTCCCATATTTCCTCCTAGATCCAAGGGCAGAGGTTGAGTTCCAAAGTGTATAAATAGGCCTATAGTGTAGGGGAAGGACATAAATTAAAATATTGTGTTAAGTTTTGTTGAGACTTGGAGCTATGATCTTGTTGTACAACTGATTTTGATCAATAAGATGTTTTTGTTCTTATCTTATTAGAGTCTTAAAGGTTCCTTATTCTGTTTGGGTAGGGCCCACTCAAGAGTGTTGAGAACCTCTTACTCCAACACCTAGGTACCTTGTTATCTACCGATTTCCTTACTACAAATCAAATTAGCAGCTCACAAAACAAAAATACACTATTGAAATATTTGACTCAATAAATCTAGCAGAAACAAAACTGGAAACCAAATCAAACACACATGAAAACCAATATTATTGGGTAGATACCCTTGGGAAAAACCCTAGAGGGAAAACTAGTGTTGAGAATGATTTTATTATGCTAAAATCTTGGCTCTCGTAATAGGGATAACGACCCACTAAGAGAAATACAACTGCAGAAAAACTTGGCAAAGTCTGGTTTGTTGTATGGCCTAGAATTGCACACTTTTCAAGGTGTACGTGAATTTGCTTCAACAAACCTACGTATGTACGCGACTGTCTCACTGAGACCCATGTACATGTATAAAAATCCTGTACAGAAAGCTCCGTACGATGTGACACTCTCATGTGGTTTCCTCTGACTGAAACCCACCTGCAATGCCTCTAGTTTCTCTTCTCCTTGATCTGATCTCTAGATGTAAGTGCTACTCCACCTATCCAAGGTCTTGAATCAAAATCCTTCATGATTCAATCGTCAATTTTCCTCAAGTGTCTCTCACACAAGTGTCTTTCTCCTTCATGATTCAATCGTCAAGTTTCCTCAAGTGTCTCTCACACAAGTGTCTTTCTCCTTCATTATAGCCTTGCTTTTATAACTGTGAGTTATAATCTATTTCTAATCTTCAAAGTGATTGACAGTTGAAATTACTTCTCACAGTCACTTGAGATTTAGAAACATGCTAATCACTTTTAACACTTTCTTTAAATAACTCAATTAACTAATTAAATAATTTATTAATAAAAATAATTTACTTTAATAATTCATTTAATTGAAGTAAATTCAAGAGTAGAAGGCTTTGAACGATTTCCACACGTCTAGACACATAGACCTGTGAAAAAATACTTTCCGATGCTACCACTAGAATCAACACTCCCTCTTAGTGAGGAAGGTATTTTGAACCACTCCAAGTCTGTCTCTGAAGAACACAAACTTCCCTTTCTCCAAGGGCTTGATTAGAATATCTGTAACTTGCTCATTTGTGGAAATATACCGAAGCTTCATTGCTCCCTTATGGATCTTATCTCGAATGAAGTGGTCTCTGATCTCTATATGCTTGGACCTGTCATGGGATACTAGATTATCCGAAATTTTGATACAACTTTGATTATCGTAATATATCACCGTAGCCTCCGACTCCTGATCAAATAAACCTGTAAGTAACTTGCGAAGCTAAATGGATTCACAACTAGCCATACTCACTGCCATATACTCGACCAATGTTGAACTAAGTGCTACAGAAGTCTGTTTCCTACTGAACCTAGTAATCACTCCCGATCCCAAGATGAAGCAACACCCTGAGGTGCTCTTTCTATCTACTACACTCCTTTCCCAATCTGAGTCTTTATATCCCTACAATTCCACTCTATCTCCTCCAAGATTTCTCAATCCATACTCCACTGTACCTCTCAAGCACTTGAACACATGTTTCACTGCTATCCAATGCATCTGCCTTGGCTCCACCGTGAATTGACTCAATATGTTCACAACAAAACAAATATCTGGCCTAGTGTCGACCAAATACATCAAGGACCCAATCAACTGCCTGTATATCCTAGGATCCACCAACTCTGAATCTAAAGTGATCACCTTCTTTAGATTGGTAATCACAGGTGTAGCCATTGGTTTACAGTCCTCCATCTTGAATATCCTTAAGATATATATTGCATACTTCACTTGTCCAAGGAAGATCTCTACTGATACCTACCATACCATCGTTCGTTTGCATACTTAGCCAATTTTATAAACGCAGGTTCGTGGATAGGCACTATCAAACTCTGGTGCTCTGTGTTCGGGGTATACATATTGCACCCAAAACTTTAGTGATCTACAATTCGACCCCAGACTCCTCGAACTTGCAAGATTGACTCTACCTACGATGAATCTGTCTGTCCAACCCACCTTTCCATACTTAGTCGAGTCTTCAAAGTTTTGCGGGTTCACGCACTCCCGGGTTCAGAAAAGTTTAAAAGAATTTTTCGCTCCGCTCCATCCTCGCCACCTTCCGCCCTTCACATTGCACACTAATTATGCTTTTACTAGTGACAACCCACTAGACAGGTTCAAAAATATTGGCTTTAATAAGTGGAAAGCTCGAGGACATCTCCCATTAAAATGCAT
>CBVK0100352538.1:0-20884 GCA_900067695.1 Picea abies
CACAACAAGGAAAGTCCATGTGTCACCCTAAGGTGGTGCCACATGTCACGTAGTTTTGGTAGGATTGGACAAGTACCCTTGGGGGAAATGAGTGCTATGTGTCAAATGGTACGAGTGCCATGTGTCATTCCATGTATCCACAATTGCAGTTAATCTCGAACTGGGCATAGAGTTAGGAAGAAAAGAATTTGGTCGCCCAGGGACCGAATGTTATGGTTCCCGGTAGCCACTTGTCATAATGTGAATAAAGGCAGGTGGTAGCCTACGACAGGGCCATGTGTTCTGAGTGAAAAACACATACTGGATCTGGTGATTTGGGTCTTTTGAAGGACAGGAAAGTCCAAGGGTCAGTGATTTGATATGACGTCAACAGATGTCACACGACCTATTCATGATGAACAACTATTAGCACCTGACAGGGAGAGACAAGTGTGTTGTTATAATATGTAACCCACGTGAGTTCACATAGGAAGTCCATGTGTCACTCGAAGGAGATGCCACATGTCACATTGATTTGGAATATTTGGACGAGGATTCGTAAGGTAGATGAGTGCCACATGTCAAGTCGTACGGGTGACATGTGTCATGCCAAGTTCCATGCCATGTGTCATGAAAAGTCATCATGTGTCATGACGTGTCTGCAAAGGATTCATTAAGGTTTCAAGCGTGGGTCTATTTGAGGTGAGCATTCATAGGATGGCTCCATTAATTCCTGACCATTATATCTAAGGGGGTTCAATTGGACCCCAGACTGTCGGAGAGTTTTGATGTGTGGAGAAGTTAGAGGGCTTGGTATCTTGATGCTTGGTGGCTACATGTCACACCATGGGTAAAGATGGGTGCGATTATGATTTAGAGTCATGTGTACAAGGCGTTAACTCATACTGGATCGGGGTATGAACCAGGTTAAGTAAATATTGGAGAGTCGATGCGCCAATGCCTGATAGTCCGATAACCTAGTGTGATGTGGGATGATGTCACTTAACCAAGTAACAATGGACAAGTGGTGCCATATGATGGGTTGTTGTACCCTAGGCACCAACGCATGTCAGAACGGGCCTTTCGAGGGTTATGTAATATGAGAAGGGTTGCGATTCCAGGACATGATAAGCCGAGCATTGGGTGAATGAGGTGGAAAGTACCACAAAAAATCCCATATTAGTTTTCACATCCTCATAGGGATGACATGTCACAACATGGAAGGGCCACTTCAGATGGATATGGGTGACTTGGAGCCATATGGATGCCATGTGGCATTATAATGGAGAAAGACCTAAAGCTTTAAAAAGCCATAACTTTCGATCCAGAGCTCAAATTTGGACAACATTATAGTCATTGGAAATCTCTCGACGACAAGAAGATGATGACACCCTTTTGAAGGGGTTTTGAGGTAGTTAAGGGTAAGAAAAAAAATTAATACCCCATCCATTTAAAGGATACTAAGGGGGTTGGGTGTGTTACATGCTCGTATTGTGAAATGTGTAAATGTCGAGTGTGTGTAGATATAGAATGATTAAAATCATTTGAATTTAATATTTCTCAGAAAAATTAATATATTTAGGGTAATGTTATGCATATAATTTTTAACTAATATCATACAATTCCCATATACTCGAACATAATAGATTTGGACGAATTCAAAATCATTTAAAAGAATGAGTGTAGTACATGTAGTAGACACATCCAAAGGGCATCTACCAATGTTGGGACCATTAGAAATGGAGGTAGGTGACTAAAGAGGATCCATGATGAGAGAAATTTGAAAATATGAACTCACTAAGACTATTTGGCAATATGATAAGTTATGGTACGATATCAAAGCCATTAAATATCATTCAAGGCATCAAGGGCATGGAATTAAGTATTCATAGGTTGTTGGTTAGGACTAGAGGATGACGTGGAGGATTTATTTACTAATTTTAAATCAAACCAATATTGTAAGAGGAGATTGAAAATAATATTTGTAATGAATCTCAAATAAAAATCAAGCATGTTTTTAAGGGGCCACTAAAGGCTCCTACCACCTAGAAAAACTTGACTTCTAGATTTTTATTTCCATTGGCCATCTTTGGAAAATTGGTCCTCTTATTGTTTAAGGGAAGATTTTTTTGACTCGGTAGATTTCTATAAATTTTTATGTGCATTTTCATCATACTTGAATGTATGAAAATGTTATCATTGAATATTTAAGGCATATTCCCTACAACCAGAAAAAACAAAATTTAAAACATGTGCAATGAGATGAAAAACCTGTTTTTCTTTTATATAACAAGTCAATTTTTCTTTTATATAACAAGTCAATCTCTTCATTGAAAAAATGGAAAAAAAAAATCACAAATTTGAAGACAAGCAAAAGGAATCAATAAGGATTTATACCCACCATTTTCCCGATGCTGCCTCTCTCTGTCACTTATGGATATGCCTTTGTCCGCGCTTCTCCCGCTGATACTCATTAGGGTAAACTGGGAATGGATCTGCCTAGGTGAATCAACTACATTTGGGTATGCTTTTGGATATTCAACTGAATCAATCTGATCAATTGTTTCTTCAATGGGGTTATGAATTGCGGGAGCTACTTTAACTTCTGGTTGAAGTTGTGGTTTACTTTTATAAAGTTGCATATCCATTCGCCTCCAGTTTCTCCTCGTTCAGATTCGAATCTCGATAGAGTAATCAGTAGAAGCTAGAGTCCCGACAAATGATATATGAGCTCGTTTTAAAGGTCTTGTATGTAGGGTAGGTTGATTCGGAAGCTTAAACATGTTGTGGAAGACAAGTGATCTAGCTCCTACCAAGTGTGAGGGTGAGAAGCTACGACGAACACTCTTGGGATAGGGGCCCAAAAAGGGTGAGGGCGAGTGTCTAAACATTCAGAGGTAGGGAGCACTCCCTCCCATCTATCCACTAAGTAGGGTGTGAGGCAGTTCAAGTCAAGGGTGGTTAACACGTTGTTGGTGAATCAAGTTTTTCTTTTCCTTTCGTTATGCAAATTGTGATGTCTTAAAAGAATTGAATAGATATTTCCATCTACCTTACCTGCATCCATCTCATTAAATAGTAGGGAAACCCTTCCCTCTCAATAGCATTGGTTGTGTTTAATAATCTTTGTATACAATTTCAGATTTTTTTAACTTAAGTTATTCTATAGCCCTCCACATAACACCATATTGATTCTTCATTTGAGAATCATATTTCATCAAGTGTGCTATGTCCTTGTGCAACAATGGCTTAAAATGTGGAATGGTGGGATTATAACAAAGAACCTTTTGGAGCACATTCTTTGTCACTTGATTAGTGCCATATTTACCAATTTTGTATTTATGGTATTGTTTCAAATCTATGTTTTTTTCTCCATAATATATTAATTATTATATTAATTATTAATTATTATGAACAGTGATAGTTGCATCCTGATTGCATTGAATGAAGATGATTTTGAACTTAAATGTTTATAAATCATTTCATATTTTAGGATATGCGTGAAAAGTGTATATGAAACCCTATTCATTATTTTTAAGTTTACTAACAAACAAAATGGTAGAAAGAAGGTTTGTCTTCAACCCTTCGTATAGGGGTTTATTTGCTCGATAAGAAGGTTATCACAAATCCCAGTATCACCATCATCCACGTGTGCAAAAGTGTTATGAATTAGTATCATCATCATCCACGTGTGCAAAAAGTGTCATGAATTAAATTATTTATCTTATCAAAAGCACAAATCCCAATATAATAATCATATTTAAAAATGCTTTCAAATTTGACCCATATGTTGTTGTTGATGGAATATGTAGTGCTTTTAACAATATCAATTCCTTCCCTCTATAGAGGGTTGGGTTTGGTGCATTTGTTTGAATACCAATGATCTGTCCTCTTGAAGTTAGTTGCTCCATTCCATGCGAGGGTATATCTATAAAGCATTACCTTTAGTTTTTTACTTTTTTCTTTTATTGAAATTGCATAGAAGTACTAAAATCCAACACCAACTAACCAAAACACAAAATCTACACAATATATTCTACATAGGGCAACGTGTTAAAATGTTAACTCTATATTCTACCTAAGGTACTACCACTTAAAACTAAAACTCCTCAATGCCAACTACATCAATGGGTACATAATATGTTATATTCAAAATTCAAAAACCCAAAATTAGAGGCCAACTACATCAATGGGTACATAATATGTTATATTCAAAATTCAAAAACCCAAAATTAGAGGCATCATTAATAAAATACTTTGCATCTAGCAACAATGCATTTAATGTGCAGTAATTTTTAGATCACTATATTTAAAGTAATATTTCACCAACAATAATATCAAATGCATTAATATTTAGTAATGACATTCAAATCTAACTATTTACATTTTAACAATAATGACATTAAATGGTGTTGTCTAAACATTTGATTTTTTTAACTTTTTTATTGATCTTAAGAAACACATCTTAATGAAATCACCATTTTCTATTGAATGAAATCATCATTTTCTATTTTCCTATATATAATAAACTTTCTAAATTTAAATGTTGATTTTTGTATAAAGCATACATAACAAAAGTTATAAATTCTATAGCAAAGGTCATGCATAGTACATGTTACAAATTCTATAGGAGATGGAGATTGCAACTTGCAAGTTGCATGCATAGCACATTGCACAAGTTACAAATATTATAACAAGGATTCAGAACCTGCATGCAACTATCCATAGAGGTAAGGCTCATTAATGGAAATTGCAACTATCCAGAGAGGTAAGGCGACTTATTAATGGAAATTGTATTTGTTTGATTGAATCTAGAAAACACATTCTCGCACACTTATTTTCTCATTATATACCTTCCCACATTTAAATACCCTCCCACCTGTGTTTTTAATGTCTTCTTGAATCTTGATAATAACAATAAACATGGGTGTGACCATCCTCTTAGAAGCTCTATTTTATTCCATTTTAGAAAACATTAATAGTCGCTATTTAAAAAAGCAAATCCAAAATAATTGAGTAATATTTATTATTTCATTATATTAATAATAATAATAATTTCAAATTTTGCAATCCATAACTTTTATTATTATTTTTACAACAATCATTCCTAAATACTTTTTTTTTTCCGTGGATGTTTGCATACTACTTAGTGTTTGATCCATTGTTTTTGTATAGTGATTGAATATATGTGGAATTGTGGCATAGAAAGAAGTTGGAACCTCTTATTTTCAAAATTGAAATTGTGTGCACGTTGTTATATCAAGGTAATCTGTTAAGTTTTTTTTGTTTATGTTTTTAATGGTGTTGTATTTCATGTGAAGCAATATGATGATAATGTTATGTTAAATGCAATTTCATAATAGTTTTATGTTGTGACTGAGATGCTTTTGTATTTATAATAAAAATGAACAAATATATATATAACACATAATATTTAAATGACGGGCAAAAATACAAATAAAATGTCACGAGAAGAACACTTTTAAGAAGAAACCCGTCATAAAAAATTTACTTGACGGTGGCATAAATGAATTCCGCACCTTGAAAAACCCTCTTGTCATTCTAATTATAGAGTCTCAATCACTTAAATCTAGAGTTCCAACAATTTTTTCTGAAAATTTATGTCCCTAAAAACTATTAATAACAACATTAAATACATTGCTACTAAATGCATATTAATTACTATCCTTAAAAAGCATGATTACCAAATATGGAAAGATAAACTTTTTTTGGATTTTTAACTTTAGTAGCCACACATAATATAACAACTACACATCATTTTCTTATTTTTCTTACACGTAGAGATGGCTCCAGTGAAGGACACAACCCCTTTAGATTTGAGTTGGTTCCAAGCTAGGCTAAGCGTATGCTAGGGCCAGCCCCGATGTTGAATGAAAAACACATCGAAAACAAGTTAAACCTCGCGTAGCTTAAAGAAAGAAAAAAAAAAAAACTTAGAGTTTAAAAATAATCTAGTTTTTTATTTTCCTTCATAAGTTGTATTAAAAAAATATATAAAAATTATTAAAGTTTAAAAACATAACGGAAAAAAATGTAACAAAAATTAAAATCAAAATTGAAAAAATAGACTTTGACAAACCATCATCAATCTTGTTGTGCAGATTATGGTAGAATTTTATAAAAATTGAATTTAATGTTTTATTATTTATTTTTGTTGTAAGTTAAATGTTTTAAGTTTTGGATTTTTTTGAGGTTTTCTTGATATATTTAAATTCAGTAAATGATTGTTGGATTTATATATTTAAGTGGTTATTTATGTATAATTTGAATGTTTTGGAAGTTTTTTTGGACTGAATTTATTTCTGTATTCAAAAATACAATTTAAATAGTAAAAAATTGTAATTTTTTGGAGGAAAGAAAACCAAAACATAGAACAATTAAACAACACCTTTATTTTTTATTAATATTTTTATATTTTAAAAAATCTAAATAATATTGAAAAATAAAAACATGGCTAAACTTGTTTTAATTTTTTGGTAATATGTGAAAGATTTAGAAAACTTAAAACTTAAAAATCATTAAATAATTTAAAAAACATAAACTTCAAAAATCATTAAATAAATATTGATAAATCATAGTTAAACATTTAATAAATATTAATGGATTATGATTTATACTAAATGAATTATTAATTTATATAAATAATAATTAATTAATTAATTAAGTATAATTGATTGATAGTGATTAATCGTTAATATTTAATTTTATGTTATATTTATAAATTATTTTAATCTTTTGGTAAGATGGGAAGGATTTATAAAACATAAACTTTAAAAATCATTAAATAAATATTGATAAATCGTAGTTAAACATTTAATAAACAATAATGGATTATGATTTATAATAAATGAATTATTAACTTCTATAAATAATAATTAATTAATTATAATTGACTCATATTGATTAACTATTGATATTTAATTTTATGTTATATTTAGAAATTAAAAAGGTTAACATAAAAAAAATTGTAAACAAAAAAAAACTTCATAATTAATTAACAACATTATTAATTTTATAATCAATTATAGTAGTTAGTTAAGAACAATTAACTTAATAAGAGAGATCAATACACACTAATTTAGAGTTTGAATATATTGAATTATGTAGGAATTTTTTCTATACAATATTTTGGTTTCTTAATTTAATTTATAGAGGTGTATATATTCTATATCTTAAAATTAGAATATGTAAAAGAGAAAATACATATTCTTAATCATTAAACCCACTCAATATAAATTATTTAATAATACATTATTATTTATTATTTGATATATTAATTTTTTTAGTATTTAATATATTATTTTAGTTTGAAGTTAAATAAGTTTATCAAGTAATTCTACTTTACCTTTTTTTTAGTTATGAATACTAGAAATTAAATGTTATATATTTCATTTTGTCTATTATTATTATTATTATATGAAATAAGTTTTGGGAAAGATTGTAATTAGGAAGTCTTAGAGTTATACATTTGAAGAAGTCCTAGAGTTATACATTTGAAGGATGCATGAGTTTAGTTTTGTTGTATGTCACAACTTTTTTTTCCTAGGAAACAATAGTTGTCGTGATATTCAATTTTGAATCAAAGGCAACTTTCCAATACATATAGGCTCGAAGCCATTGCAACATATTCATTATGAGCTTTATTCATATCATTATGGGAATTGAATCCAGGTGGGGAAGATAACAATCATTATGAGTTATATATGCATACATTTACATTTTATTTTTATTTTTCCTTTTTTCACCACCCACTTTATTTCGATGAAGAGTTGTGAAGACCAAATATACACTTTCACGTTGTGAAGACCAAATATACACTTCCACTAAAGTGAAAGTATCCATTTATGTTGCACAAATGTACACCTTTATTCTCACCAGCCACCCACCCACCCTTCCGTTAAGATAAAAATACGCATTCACATTGAAACAACATTATACTTAACTTCATATATCACATTTTTTCAGTAGAAAACTAGCTCATTATATTAGTGAAAATATAATATTTTACATCTTCAAGACCTCACAAGAATCCATATCAGAACTAGTCTAGAGACCATGCTCAAACAAAACAACTACACACACATCCCAACATGCAGGCTGCATAAAGAGATACAAAAAAACATGGCAAAAAACCCCAATAGAAACCAAAAAAGAAGCTAACACCAATGGTTGCACGCCCTTTGAGGACCTCGAAGTGTTTTCCCAACACCGCTCACCCCTAAAGGACCTCAAAGTGTAAACCAAAACAATGCACACCCCCAGTTTGGACCTCAAAGGTCTCGTCCAAAACCTCTTCAAGCCAAGGAGGGAGAGGTCAAGAGGGACAGAAAAACGAAAAGAAAATAAGAAACTGCTCGCAAAAAATACCAGAAGCCACCACCACTGTAAAACCCAAAGCTATCAATCACCCGAAAACGAGCCCTCGAACACCACGAAGGCTACCCGGAGAGAAGAATGGAGCTTCACCAATTATGGCAGCCTCAAGCATAGGGAAAAAACACGGCTCCAAGTCTCCTCGGCCTCTAAACAACAGTCAAAAAGAGGAAACGTTGCCACTGCAGGAAGGTCCTCCCCACGCCCATATCTTGACGCTCCACCCGAAGACCAGCATCGCCACCGCCCAAATCCTCCACCACCGTTGTTGTCGAGACCCTCAAAATGTCCATTCACGCCCGCTCTGGAAGGGTCTTAAGCCCTCAAATGCCCACCGCCAAGGAGGCCAGGCATGCGGCTAGCAAAACCTAACTGCAGAGCCCGCCATTTCGAAACCCTAATCGACTCTCAAACCCGTAGCTCAATTCATTTTCAGCTCAATCCGTTCCTAGCTCAAGCCCGCAACTTAGTCCATTCGTAGCTCCTCCTGCGTGGTAAGCCAACAAAACAACTTCATATATCACTTATCAAACCTTCTCACACACCATGCCAATTCTTTAATATGCTAGACT
Organism: Picea abies; assembly: GCA_900067695.1. Lineage (NCBI taxonomy): Eukaryota > Viridiplantae > Streptophyta > Pinopsida > Pinales > Pinaceae > Picea > Picea abies. The sequence continues at coordinate 8,946 of CBVK0100352538.1, forward strand.
TCTTACGTGTAATCAATGTCAAACCTATAGCACATCAAAATCTTTAGCATACGTACAAAAAAAAATTATGCCAACTTAACAATGAAAATTTAAAAGATAATAATAAAATAAAATAATTAAAGTTCAAATTGATGTCATTATATACAATATTTAAAGTCGAGATTTCTTTTATAGTTTTTTTATAATAATTAAAGAAATATTTATAACAATAAAAAGTATATATATATAAACTGAAATTGTATTAATATATATATATAATTTTGTAGTGTTAAGGCTAACAAAAATTACATATATTGTTTCTGGAGATCTCCATAAATAACACATTTCTTAATTATGGAATTGGAATTGGTTGGTGAAATTTTTTGAAAAAAGGATTGCAAATTGGAGTCATAGATGGTTATGTTTAGGGGGAAGGGTAACACTTGTCAAAGCTATTCTTGAAAGTATTCTTGTTTATTGGCTTTCATTAGCTAAAATACCAAAAAGTATACTAATACTATCAGGAGAAGGATGTTTAGTTTCATGTGGACTGGGAAAAAAATAAAAGAAGGGATACATTTGATAAGATGGAATAAAATTGCTAAACCTAAAAAGATGGGTGGATGGGGCATTAAAAATATCTTTACTTTTGGAAAAGCCTTAGTAGAAATATTTTTATGGAGGTGTCTTATGGTTCCTGGTCTTTGGCATGAGGTGATACTTAAAAAATATCTTAGGAAGAAAACAATGGTAGAGTGGTTCAGAGAAGGAAGGAAAAATTGGATTCGTATATCTAATATTTGGAGAGCTCTCACCTCATCTTTATTCATAATATCTGACTGGTTGTGTGGAAACATGGAAATGGGAGAGATATCAGAATTAGTGTTGATCCTTTGGTAGTGTCTCATACTTATTTTAAATTATCAAGGAATCTTATTCTAGTATTGAAGGCACAAGGAATAGAATTCCTAGCTCAAGCAGGGAATCTGGACTTGGAGAACACAAGGCTTTCTAGATGGAAAAAGGCTAAGGATCTTGGATTAGAAGGTGAACAATTAGAAGAATGGAATAACTATGTAAAAGGCCTAGTTGGCTCGGGATTTGAGTTGAACAATGAAAAAGATTTATTATTATGGTCCTCGGTTACTAAAGCTGGACAAGTAACATCAAAACAAACTTATGAAGTCCAGTTGGTGGAAAATGCAGTAACAGAACCGGTTTTTTGGTATAGTGACCTTTGGAGATGGCAGTTACCTTTAAAAATCAAACTCTTTATGTGGCTATTACTTGAAAAGAAAATCCTCACTTGGGAGAACTTAATCAAAAGAGGCTTTTTAGGGCCTAGCAGATGTGTCTTATGTGGGATAAATGAGGAGAATGTGAAACATCTATTTGTGGACTATAGCTTCACCAAAAACATATGGTCTATAATACAAAAGGAATTTGAACTTGAGAGTTCTTGGGAAGGAGAGAAGATTGTGGATTGTATTGAAAACTAGATAAAGAAGAGGGAGAACTGGAAATAATTACTTAGTTATATATGTTGGGAGGTGTGGAAACATAGAAATCTTGCTATTTTGAAGATAGGCCACTTAATAGAGTCAAAGTGTGCAACATTATTTTACAGGATTTGGGAGAAACAAAATCTTTTAACTCTACTAAGGTTAATAGGATAGACATGCTTCCTTTACTAGACTAGGATTTGGTTATGGGATTCTTTGACGATTCTTCACAAGACATGGGTGAAAAGTGTGGGGCTGGAGCAATGTTAAAATGCCCAGAGATGGGTACTTTCAGGCTCATGATGAACTGTGGAAGTGGGACTAATACCAAGGGTGACTTTTTAGCTTTGTGGTACTTACTTTATTTTGTTTGTTATAAAAAGGTAACAAAGTTACAATTGGTTGGTGACTCAAAGGTTATTATAGATTGGTTTACTAATGAAAATGACTTACAGGTGATATCTCTTTTGCCCTGGATGACAAGAATTAGAGTGTTGAGCGGGATATTTATTCATCTTAAATCCCAACATATATACAGAGCTTACAATAAGGAAGTTGATTAGCTTTCGAAAGAAACACTACTACTTGATGAAGATGGTATTCACTATGCAGTGGAATCTGAAGGAGATACAGAAAATTTTGAAAGAATGGAAATCAATTAATATTGCATAATTGCCAAGGAATAGAATATGATCTTTCTTGTTTTTTGTATTGGATATGTATTTTTAGCGGTTATATGCTACAAAGTATAAACCTCGAGTAATGTTGATGGAATATGTAATGTGAACATGATGTATATTTTCTAGTGCTAAAGGATCTGCTCTCATCCATTTTGACAGTGATTGTAACAGAATTGCTATATTATCTAATATAAGGTTTTTTCTTTTCTGAAAAAAACGATGCACTAAGTAAGATTTCGAAGTGTACCAACATGTTGTTTGTCGAAGCATACAACTATTAATAATTTTCCTCAAAACTAGCCATTACATAACACATTTTAGTAATTAATTCCATTGAGGGAAAGAGATTAACCGAACAAAAAAATTATGTTATATTACATGTTCCATGCCTATTAAATTGACCGGACTGTATGGAAAGGAGAGTATGCACTAACGCAACCAACCCGACCGCTCTGGTGCGATCAATAAAATCCTCAGCCTGAATCCCCCTCCAAATGTGCGAAATATTCTTGAAGCAACCTACACCCCTACTCATGCAAATGTACCCAAGCAGTGTTAACTTCAAGAGCCTTCCAGCTCGTGTGAGCCCACATCCTTGCCTCCATTTCATACTTGTGCATTTAAAAACCACAAGTGATGATAGGTCGACTGAGTGAGGGAGGGGGCTCAAATGTAAATATGAGCCATCATCCACCTACTTTGAGCAATGGACCTCCTTTATTGTTTGCACAATTTGATTCACCTTCAATAACATTACTTGCAAATTAATGGATAAACATTGACTCAAAGGCATTGATATCTTAAGGGTCATTGAAACATTGGGGGATAATGATGTTAAAAAATCCCCATTTTCCATCCCCTCATTGTTGAGCTCTCACTTGCCGTGAAAGAGCCTTACCCTACATTGACTCGAAGGCATTGCTATATTAAGGGTCATTGAAACATTAGGGGATAATGGCATTAAAAATTCCCCATTTTCCATCCCCTCATTGTTAAGCTCTTGCTTGACATGAAAGACATGAAAGAGCCTTACCCTATCAAATTGAGCTATCACCTATCTAATTTTCTTAATTATGCCCTCAAGTTTGATTCCTCTTGGAGTGGACAAATTCATGGTTGCACGAATGATGATCATAGAGTCCCTGAAAACCATTAAATCCCTAATTCTTTGCTCTTTTTCCATGGTGATCCCATGCCATAGCGAATAAGATTCAACAAGATTGTTCGATACTTCCCCTAATCCCCACACATATTGCTTGATTTGCTTCCCCTCAGGATCATGGATACTCCCACCCGCACCTATTTCCCCTGCATTTGTACATGATTTTGAAAAATTGTCTCTCCTTCTTTCCCCCCTCCATGAATAGAGCTTTGAGTTCCTTGGTTATTTGATGTGAAGGAGAGGTTCACCATCCAGTACAATGTAACTAATACATACAACTTGCCACATCATGCCTCCAAAGTATCAATTTGACACTTTTGGGTGAGGAGAAGGCTCATATGGTCGACACTTGGAGTTTCACAAGAGTGCTCCAATTTCTCTACCTTGAACGAAAGAGCTAGAATGTCATTGTTGTTGGCTTGTGTAACCTCCTCATGCCTGCACAATATCTTCTTGATCTCACAAAGGTCATCACCTTCCATTCTCGTCCAATTGGTATTGCAAACAAATTTATCACAAACTTTTGGGAACAAAGATCCCAACACATTGCTTCCTAAGCCATGAGGTGGATGAAAGGATAGCTCCCCAATTCCTCTGAATCTAAAAGCCAAAGCTAACACATTGCAAAACAACAGACCAACATTCTTTGGAAATAAGAACCAAACAATTACTATTATCGAAATACCAACAGTGCAACACCGGAGTGACCTCGAGATTCCATCCTCCCCTATCTACTGCCAATTAACACAGCTACAAACCAAACTACCCCACTTCCATAATCATGTGCACATACATAACTGCACACCTCACTAAATTGTGCCCTGACTCTACGAGACTACCTCTGTTGAGCATGAATTTGAGGATGTCCCCACTGAGATAGTCCCAAATTGATTAACCCACCACATAATTATGCATTGAAATGCCACGAGCAGAGCCCCAAGAAGTAAATGAACACAAGGGTTCACTTGCTTATGTGGTCTCACCGCCATCTGCTTTGTTTTTGTAACTTCATATAACGCTCGTTTTATTTGACAAGCATTGATGAACCTTGGTTGGATTATTGGAAACACAACCCATATACATTGATAACGTTAGGGGGTGGTGGCATGGGAAAAATCCAAATTTTCCACGAGGACTCTAGGTTTTAGCGAGGTGGCATATTTTTCCAATACATTCACTTTGTTATTTAGTTCTCTTCGAATGTGGAAGTGCTTTACCCTGTCAAACTAACGCAATATCTACCTGATTCTCTCAATGATGCCTTGAAGTTTGATCCCTCTAGGATTAGATTGATTTATGACTACATCGATAAGGATCATAGAGTCTCGGAAGACCATTAATTCCCTAATTCCTAAAGTTGTGACTATGATGAGCCCACACCATAATAAATATGCTTCAACTAGATTATTTGACACTTCCCCTAACACCCAAACATATTACTCTCTCTTTTTCACTTAGGATCATGAAGACTCCTCAACACTTGTAACCTATGAATAATAATAAAATATTAATAAAAATGTAAATTTAATTTAATTTAAACAATTACGAGGAGTACTATCCTTTCTACTCAAATTCATATATATATATATATATATATATATATATATATATATATATATATATATATATTTACACCATTGATTTACCCATTACAAAAATTTGTTCCATAACGAGAAATAATGTATCACTCTTAACTATTAAATAAATAAAAATAAAAACACGTGTCATTGACCATCTCAAATTTATTACATACGGATAAATATATGGATAAGATCTATCATTAATTGACTTTTAATGGATAAGGGTGAATATATGAAGAATTTTAGTTTGTATAGAGGGTTACGCAATCCACCTACCTTTCAAGACAAACAAACTCTTCCATATATTATACGGAAGAGTAAGGTCATGTTATCTTTGTTTTAATAATATGTTATTTTTTTTTAATTATTTAATATTTGATAAGAGTGGGTTTAAAATCCTTGGGACCCCTTATGTATGTATATGTCGAAAGTGCTATGTAATGTAATGTCATATATTCCATTATAGTTGTTTATGTGATTTTTTATTTTATTTTAATAAATTAAAATAATCTTTATAAGATGAGAATTTTTATTAAAGAATGAAAAATAATTGTTATTTTAGAATTATATAATTTTTTAAAATTTAAATATATTTGACAAAAAAAATTATCATAAGTTTGATTAGATGAAATCAATATTTAGAGTGAATTTATTCTTTTAGAATAATATGTTATTATACAAATATTTTTTTGTTAAATTTAATGGGTGTAGAGTCCTTGTGTGTATGGTGTGAAATATTTTTAGAGTCTCAATTTATTCTTTTAGGATGAGGTGTCAATGTGCAAATAACCTTTATTCAAATCTAACATATCTAGATTCCTTGTGTGTGTGTGTGAGAAATATTAGAGTGTCAAATTTATTCTTTTAAAATGAGGTGTCATCATGCAAATAATTGTTCAAACCTAACGGATGTAGATTCCTTGTATGCATGTGTGACAAATGTTTTGACTGTCAAATTTATTCTTTTAGGATGAGGTGTCACCATGAAAATAACCTATATTCAAACCTAACAAGTGTAGAGTCATTGTGTGTGTATGAGGGAAGGTGTTTAAGCTCATAGAGTACTTTAATATCGAAGGGACATAATATATGTCCAATAAAGCAAATTGTTTTAAGTGGACATTGATACAATACCTTATCCTTCATAATTTTGAAGTATGGGATGTCCATCGAGCTATGGTGTAGTGAAAACTTGGAGAGGTTGTGACAATGACCTAAGTTTAAATATTGATGGCGGTCTAGTGGTAACTTGGAGAGGTTGTCATGACAACAACCTATGTTTAATCTTGATGGCATGGTCCTCTCCTAGATGGGGTTTGCTAGATGTGGCTATTGATTATATTGAATATTGTTGATGTACCCTTCAGGCATATTATTATAATGACTCTAACAAAATACCAATAAATTGTATTCTTAGTTGTAATATATGAGAGTACTTAAGTTGTGTATTCTTAGTTGTCATGTATGAGAGTAGTTTAGCTTTTTGCCGAATTTTCCATATGTAAAAAGACAAGTTCCTATTAAAAAAAAACAATTTAAAACATGGAAAATGGGAAGTGTTTACGTGATAACAATGAGTGTGAAGAAATCAATGGTGACTCTCTTCTTACCATTAACTGGATGACGGGGGTGTTCTCATTGAAAAACTACACTCTTTGGTCGCATTTTCAGGATATCAAAAGGTCAGCTAGTTTCTTCTCTCACCTCTCTTTCACCCATGTTTACAAGGAGCAAAACCAAGAGACAAATAGACTCTCAAAGGCTAGTGTTGGAATGGATAAAGGATCCTGAAAAATCAATGAAAAAACCATGGTTGGCACCTTAGAATATTTTCACTCATCGTGGCTCCAAATCTTATTTGAGATACAAGATGGATGGTTTTCTTTTTTTCTCTGCATATAGAGGCACCACAGTTCGAACTACATTGATTAGCACTCTACTTCAACATCACTTTTTCTTTGTTTAAGACATTTGATGCTCCATACAATGCAAGACCTTGGTCCAAGTCTGCTTTTTTTGAATTTTTACAAGATGTTGTATAAGCTCTGTTAGATGTTGGTTCTTTTTTCCTTGATGATGTAGTCTCATTTTCGAAAATAGGGGAATTTTGGGCTATTAGCCATAGGAATGCCACATGCATATACAAATGTAATTTTTTTCTCTATGCAATAAAAATACATGTTTTTTTTCTTTGGTAAAAAAAAACAATGAGTGTGAAGAAGAGCAAGAACCACAATCTGGTAGAAGCATTATTACAAAACTAAAAAGGACACCTAGAGTTTATCCACTCTCATCCCACCAAACCATAACATCTATTGGTTATGTCAATACTCATAATGAGCTCAACATATCATTAGCATGAATAAAACCTAGGTGGGGAGGATAATACTCCATCCCACAACCACACAAGGTAGACCCTATATATATATACAACAACATCAAAATTTCAATATTTTATAAAAAAAAATTCCCAAGAAAAAAGCGTAAATTTTATTTCATCTGGAGAGAAAAAATTTACATTCTATAGAATACATGTTTCCATGTATTTTGTTGCCACTAAGTGTGCTAAAAAAGTGTACCATGAGGGTACCATCAAAAGTGTTGGCATCATTGATTCCTCCCCTAAAGATATGCTCCTTTTCCTTTGTTCCTCTCATTGTTGTTGTAGACTCCCCCTTTCTCCATCTTGGGGCTTCTTGGATTGTCGAGGTTGATGGAAACATGATTCTTTTTTACTGGTGGTACTATCCACATACGAGTGTTGTATTGTGACCTCTAATCCGGCCACCTGAATCCATACCAAGTTTCCTCCATGGTGGCATAGTCTAAACGTTCTACATTTAATTGACATTTTTCACCAGAATCTAGTGATCTAAATCTGGAAAAATTCACAATTTTATGTTGTTTAACTTGGATTTTTGAATGCATAAATGGATTCAACATCCTTAAAAACCCATGGGGAACTTAGATTATACAAACTTAACCACTCAACGAGCTACTTATAATGCCATGGACTAGTGTCCCTTCGTTATACAAAGGGGTAACTATGGGACATGGAAGTATCGGTCAGGGCCAACCATCATAAAACTTCTTTGGACACATTAACAAACATCTGAATTCAAATTCACTCATAGCCTATCTGACAACACAACTAATCTAGTTCATTGTCCAACCTACCCACATCATGCAAACTTTGAATCTACACTATGTTCATCCATTAATCCTCGTACTTTCCAATTATATCTCTCATCCACTCACGTTTAATTGACCTCTCGAGACAAAGTAGGCATAATAATTTTGCGACGAACATTTTTAGCCCCCCTAATTGGCATAACTAACATCTTGAGACAACACGGGCATAATAAGCCCACAAAAGACATTTTTAGCCCCCCTAGTTGGCATAATTAAGGCCCAAGGTGCTAGACACACCCATGAGAAGAATAATTCACTGACATGGTAGTGCCACATAGGTGCCATAGTGGTAAGCCACAAGACGATGGTGATGTTAGCATTGCAGCATCGACGAACTTTCCCAGATACAGTCGGTTTTAACTAGTATAGTGGGTCGCATAAAATATTTTTTTATTACAAATCGTCGAATATGAGTCGGAAGGCTGACAAACAATGGATCGCATCATAAGTCCAACGAACGTCCGGACACTAAGAAAAAAATATAATAGAATTTTGAGAATTAGTGAGTAATGTCTGACGGTAAGGTCGATTTTTTTTGTAATGTCGAAACTTCCCGTCAGACTTCAACAACATATGTAGTAATGCCTCTATGATCCATGTCTGGCCACATTTCACTTCAATACTTGACAAAGATTATCCTACCTTTTTCGACTTCTATTGGAGTGAACTTCTTCTATATAAACCCTTCCATTCCTTTTCTACAAATATAGGCCTCACAAAATACTCCATTGTTTTCAACCGGCATTGCGTAGAGGATACCTACCTTCCATGACATATTGATCACGTACCTACTCACCCCACTAAGAAAACAACATATGTAGAAGAGGGTAATCAAATGAACATACCTACCAACATGGACATGAATGAATGGTAGGCACTATCAACAATTCTTCCCCATCAAAATATTCAAAATAATGAACTTGATATGCTAGGACTGTGAGAGTTGAACATCAATCATGCATGGGACTAGCCTGGAATACCTATATGCCACTTTGAATACAACACCCTCTTTAATCGATCTTAATCGATCCACTTCTAGAGTCATTCCAACAACAATGGCACATGACCCATGTAAAATAGCTTTGTTAGTGAATTAACAACCCACAGTACACATATTACTACAACTCTCAAACTCAAAAATTACAACTAACCTTTGAGAATGATCATCCAAGGAACAACATGCATAGGTAAATCCTACATTAAAAGCATCATCAAAGAGGCAATGTTTGCAAAATTCTCTATTGATCATGGTCCAATATTGTGCCTTTGCAACTTTTAACATACGTGCAATTACTATGCATGCCTCCCTCAAAATCCCTATAACAAACATGAGGTTATTGCATGGACAAGCATTGGCAACCTTTCAAGAAGAAATGAAACACATTCAATACATTGGCATGGATGAGATGAGCTTCATAAGTCCTAAACTCCTTATGCAAATTGAGAGTCAGTTATGTGAGGAATTTCCAGAACATGCAAACTCAACCTCCAAACATCACTCAATAAATCTTGTGGGGGACCTCGGAAAACTACCCCCAATGATGGAAAAACCCTTGTATGCATGTGCGATGTTAGAAAGTGCTTTATGGACAACCTTTACATCAATAATTATTCTAGAAAAAAAAAATTCCAATAGGGAGTAGACACTAGTAATGTCCACTTTGACAAATGCTAACAAATAGATGAAACATATCATTGACTACAAAGGAATGGAAACTGCTTCAATATAAGACTAATAACCTGCTCTCCTTGGAATAATGTGAAATCATTGAACCACAACAAATTTCCTTGCATCGAACCACAACAAAAACATGCTCAAATATCTGCATATGCCCATTGCATGCATCTTCGTCGAGGCCTTAGCGTGTGAAACACCACAACAACATGACGACCATCAACTAGAAGACCAAATGTTACTTTTTGATGATCAAATAATTATGTTGTCTTGCAACTTGTGGATCCAAACATGATTGGTCAATGGAGGACTCAATGTCGTAGTGAAAATTGCATACACACATGCATTAGAACCTCTAAAGTTGTCGGCATATGTAGTAGTCACATTTAATAAGTACATTGACTTTCCCTAGGACCAAACCCACAAAACTTATGTCATGATTCCCCCTTAACAAGGGGAATGAAAAAACAAGTCCCCCCTCAAAATGGTCTATGCATTTACTATACATAAATCGCAATATTTAACATTAACATATTCAACCATTGACATTAGAACACAAAGCGTTAAGCACTGGCCTTCACAACAATTTCCTACACCACACCTTTAGTGGGAATTCAAAACTTGTTGCCATTCCCATTCGACCATTATGCAAAAATGGAAAACAATGCATATGTCCCTCTTCAAAAACACGAGGATACATGTTGGCATTCTCTATTGCTTTCATTAAAAAACAATTTTCCCAACTTATAATTTTCATATACGAATAGTATTGGATATCGAATTCATCATTTTGACAACGAGGCTTTTCTCGAAGCTTGAATATCACATTCCTTATGATTTGTAGATCTAAATTATTCTCGAGATCAATAAATTCCCTATCCCTATAGAATTTTTTTAATTAACTTGATTAATTTGACACGATAACTTAAATTTTATTGTTGTGTTGTTAATCCAACATTTTTTATTTTTTAAAACATACACAAGAATCCATGTAAGACAATAATCATAATCATGTGCAATTATAAAAAAACATAATCATACTTTTGCAAATATGAAAAATCATAATCATTGTCTTCAAGGAATTTATTGAATTATAACAAATTAAAAAAACTCTATCCCAATTTCTTTCCATGTTCTCTTACATTCGATTCGAGTGTATGCTACTAAACTTTATAAACAAAATTCATAAATTTTGTAATTATTATCACATAATGAAAGAGAGATTGAATATATTACTTCATAACAAAATTTCAATCATACATAATGTAATCGTACTAGTTAGACTTACATTTAGTATGTAAGATCACATTGATAAACATTAAGAGGACCCACAGAGTAAGATTAACTAAAATTTAAAAGAATATTTTCAACATATGTAAATGGTGTACAAAAATTTATAAAACACCACAAGAATCAATAAGAAAGAAAATGAAAGATTAGATATCTGTAAATGGTATACAAAAAATTATAAAACATGTAACATATCCAATTTCTAAGTATTTTTTCTTTGGAATGGGGTTTTAATTTTTCACTCATCTTAACTATCTTAAATTCTAAATCGCGGATCTTCGTTGGTTACTGCTCGTCATGAGCTTTCCATCGGTCACCACCATATTAAAATCAGAGCTCGGGTCTGTAAGTTATGGCATCCCGAAGTTACCCGAGCGTTATCAGTTGGAGTATTCGGCATTCGACGATGAACATATCGTTTCCCTAATCCTTGAAGTCCTGAAATCTCGCCACGTGGCTCTAGCCATTCGAAGATCGACGTTCGGTGCTTTACGCAGAACATCCCTTTCTTTCGGTGTTTGGTGGTAGGTAATCAACATTTCGGTGATCATCGTTGGACGTCCGACGTTCAACGATCGACAATCTTGGTGAACATCCCCTTTTCCAAACTATGCCCAAAACCCTCGAACTCTCGATATCTCGCCACGTGGCCTTGGCCCTTCAACGATCGACGTTCGACATTTTGGGTTGTACATTCCTATATTGTATCACGCCCCACATCTTCTGAATTATTGAAGTTATCCGGGATCCCGGAGTCCCAGAAACGTCACCAGCCATGTGAGCTAGGCGGCCATGAACCATAAACTAACATGTGATGAGGGTTAAAGGGTGACACGTGTCCTTGATAGGGGGTGGCACGTTTCATGCTTTAACGACCAT
>CBVK0100352539.1:0-20882 GCA_900067695.1 Picea abies
GATTGACTTTATCTCTCAAATCAACTTTTACTTATGAAACTTAAAAATAATAATAATAATAATAATAATAATAATAATAATAATATTTAAATCTCTTTAAGTTAAGTAATAGATCTGGGTGGTAGCGAAGATATTACTTCTACGGAGAAGCGGGTGATCCGGACAAGGACCTATGTAGCAGTTGATCCTACAAATGTAGATCCTAATGTCAAAAGGCCCCAGATTCTCTGGGCCTGGGATGCTACAGGGAGAACACGTCCTATAGATGCCTTCAAAGTGTGATTTCAAAAAAGAAGATCTAACAGCAAGGCCATAAGCTTTGGTGGATGAATTCAGGTTCTTCCAACATGTAGCTATAGCTTTGATCCTTAGTCAAAATGCATATGTATCAACACACGTGTTAGTTCTATTTATGGTAGACCCAGATTTGGTTTCCTGAATGGTTCCCTCGAGGCCTGTGTTTATAAATATATTTTAAATTAAAATTGAATCAAAGTAAAAAGTGTTCACAAGTTAATAGTTTATAAATATATTTTAAATTAAAATTGAATCAAAGTAAAAAGTGACTCACCTCATTTCACATGTCCAATTGCTCAACCCTTTGAAGAAGCCAAAAATAATTTCAGAAAACAATAGATCGAAGAAGGGTAAAAAAAGTAAAAACCAAAGAGAAATATTATTCTGGTTCAAAACCGCAGATATATAATCTTAGAAATAAAACTTTATATATATATATATATATATATATATATTGGTTTGAATTTGTTATGTTTAGATTTTCCCTAGCTTCAATTAATAGATAACAAAAACAATGTATTGATTAAAGAGGTAGTAATATATTATAAAATATATTAATATACTAAAAAATATATTAATATTTTTAATACTTTAATACTAATGTTTTAAACTAGCATAGATCCATCTTAACCCTGTATCTATCAAGTGCAGATAGTGATCAAATCTTTCGAGATGAAAACCTTTTTTAGAATGCAAAACTTGAGAAAAGGTTAAAAGTTTTCACTTCTAAAGATTTGATCACTATGAAATCTTGATAAATCTGAGTTAAGGTGAATCTATAATAGTTAATAATCATGTTCTTAATTCTCCATACATTATAAGAAAAATATATTTAAACATTTTTAAAAATAATTTTCTTAAACTACAATCTTTTGAAATTAAACATATAATATTATATAAATTTTTAACCTCGATCTTTATAATGAATACGCACCTACATTTATAAAACATACTTCAAGAGTCATCAAAAACCATTAATTAAACAAAAAAAACTACACTTTAAATAACTATGTCGTAAAATTGACTAAAGTATTCACCTAAAACGTGAGTTTAAAAATTCAACATAGCTATATTTCAAAATTATGTTAGATAAGATTTAAGCATATTTTAATAAGAAAAACACAAAATTAAAATCTCACACCCCACCACACCACAATGATAAGAATGTAAAAAATTGAATTTGAAACTCTTCTAAATTAGAGACTTGTATTTAAAGTGACCAACATAATCTTAGAATCGGGGTATTTTATGGAAAATGTAAATGCGTGCTTGTTTTCATCTTGTTATGCTCCTAGGGGTACACATATGATTTACTCTCTTTTATTAATTTATCTATACATCATGTTAATAATAGTTTTTTTGGAAGTTAACCTTGGTTTTCCTAAGAAATGTTTGCTAATGTTGTATCTTGTTTCTTGAAGCCTTCGTTGTGGTAATGGAATTGCATCGGTATTTGCACTCATAGTGAAGGCTCTTTTGTAATTGCAATCACTACTAGAGTTTTATTACAGTGATTGTGCATTGGGGAGCTTGCTTATCATTTTTTTCTATTTGGTCTTTAGGGCTCTTATTTCTTGTTTTCTTTTCTTTTATGGAGTGGAATTCATAGCATGAATTACAATTATCATATAAGATTTATTATTTCTTTCAATTAGGTTTGAAAGTTGTTTTTTCTCATATAGTTTATTATTTTTTCCCTAATTTCATGCCAAGTTGTTTATAGTTTCTTAGTTGCTTTTACCTTGGAATTAACATCTAATCTATTTGGCATTATATCTGGTTGTGGTGTGGTAGTGGTTGGGGTTGAGTGGTGGTAGTTAGGTGACATTGTGCCTCATTTCTTGGAGCCTTGGCCATTGTGGTGAGCTTGTGTTTGCACCTTCACTTGAATTCAAGGTTCATTTTGTAGTTGCTTCCACTACCAAAGTGGTGTTGCATTCACTATGCATTGGGGAGTTTGTTTGTTGATTTTTGTTGTAGCTTGTGTTTCCTTTCTTGTTTGAGTTTTGTTTCTTATTTATTTATCACAATGGATGTTTCATTTCTTATTTCATTGTCACAATGGTGGTTAATAGTAGGGTTTCATATCTTGTTTGGTTATCTGATGGCATTATGCAGTGGTGGTGATGGGCTTGTGTTTGTACTACATGTGGATTGCATAATCAAACAATACGATTTCTAACTCATAATGAGTCAACCTCTACTAGTCATTTAATGGCCCCTTTGTTGCTCTCTATGGAATTATTACAAATGTTCTCAACAAAAATAAATATACAACAATATTAGTAAAACTTAGTGAAGAATGTAACCTAGTAAACATTTCTAATGCAATCAAAGGTCTCTTTCCATACAATTTTTCCAAGTACAAAATATGTCATGAGCTGGCATATAATACAAAGTATGATCTCCACACTTTAATGAACACTCTAGCATATTTCTTTATCAATTATTTAACATCTACAATTTATCTACAACATGTAATCCACTATGTCAATGACACTAACTTATCTACAATTCAAATATAAGAATACACATAATTTCTTTAGAACTAGGGAAAAATATCATGGAAAAATATTCTAGGGAATGCAATCATGGCCTAGGAGGTGTTGATATGTTTTTACAAAATTAGAAAGGTTGTGTAATATACCTAGGGTATGTTACAGCTATGACTATAATGTAGTAATTATTATGTAATAAATAACAATAATCTATTAGTAGTCATATGACAATTATTATGTAATGTAATCATTAATGTGGAATAATGATAAGTCATGCCCTTTTCCAAGAACATGAATTACACCCACAATTCCATTGTACTCAATCAATCATCAATACCATATATATTCATATAATAAATAAATATTATTTATAGATAAAAGGTATTACTTTGTGCATTCATGATGTTCTTATTGGAATACTAAGAGGGGGGGGGCAGGGGGTGGGTGAATCCGTATGATCTATTTTACCACTTTTAACCACAATATATAAACTTCAAATTAATCAACATTATATCATCAATGTATCATCTATGATTGCATCCAATATATCATGAGCATATAAACATAAGTTATATATTGTCAAGAATACATTCATTGGAAGAACCAACTTCCCAATTCTTCAACTACAAATGGAAGGAGTCTACAAACACCTATTTACAAGCTCCAACCTGAAGAAATCTACAACTCCCAAAATTCCCTCGCTCCAACCAGAAGGAGGCTACAACCCCCTGATTCTTAGGATCCAAACTGAAGGAAGCTCCAACTCCCTAAATTATTTGGCTCCAAAAAAAAGGAGGATACAACCCCCTGATTCTCAGGATCCAACCTGAAGGAAGCTCTAACTCCCTGATTCTCTGGCACATATCGTAAGGAGGCTACAACCCCCTTTCCTTACCTCGTTCTGTTTCCTTGAAATATAATTGTATACCAAATATCACTACCGCAATCACTTCCACTATCACTGCCACTATCACATCAACCTATAACTTGTCAACCTATCACAATATCCAACCTGTCACTGTATCCAACCTATCACTGTATCCAACCTATCTATGTATCCAACCTATCACTGTATCAACCTATCCAACCTATCATTGTCACCAATACTCAACCATATCCTCTCACATAGATCATATACCAATGACACCTTTCAACTAGATGCTCAACATCACCAACACATGCCTCTACCAAGAATGTACCCAGATCACCAACATAACATCACAAGATATGTGTCTCAACCATGTACCAAAGCATGTACCAAACCATCAACCTTTACCATACCAAGCATCAACCGTGTACCACAACCTGTACCACAACAAGTGCATCAACCATGCACCAACACCTGTGGTACTATATACCTCAACCATTAACCATGTGCATAAACACTATACCAAGTACCAATCCTCTACCATACCATGTATCAACCATCTACATCGACAATGTACATCAACACATGTACCATACCATGTACCAACAATGTATCTCAACCATATACCATATCACTCAATCATCTCATACACCATATACCATACGATATACAAGCAAGTACTATCAATGGTGTACCTCAACCAAGTACCAACATCACCAAGATATGTATCTCATACATGTGCTACCATATACCAAGTGTATTCCTCAAGAATGTATCAATATTAATGACAACCATACACCATGTTCCAATGCTTCAAGAGTATACCAAGAATAATCCTAAAGCATATAACATCATCACTATGTAACTAAACTAGATACCAATATACCAATACAACCAAGATGTACTAGTAATCAATGTACCATACCAATGTCACCAAGATGTACCATGCATCAACAAGACATTCCTCTCAAGCATGTACATACCATCACCAAGCATAAGAGATAATCAAATAAGCATACCTATAACCTATAGCCGACCTGTAACTCTGTCACAACCTTCATGATCCTAGTACCAACATTTGTACCATATTTTTCTTAGCCTCACTGGACTAAGACACCCTATGACATGGGACCTTCCATGATGTGCTCTAGAAATCCACAGGGGTGCCTTGTGTGACATCCTCAAGTTGACCCATGAGGGCCTGCCTAATTAGGATTACATAGAAACCCTAACACTATGTAGCTCTGAAAATTTCACTCTTTCCTCTCCCTTTCTCCGCTACCTCAGAATTGATGTCAGATTCACCAATAGACCAAAATATTAGACCATAACATTCTCATATGATATATATTCAATGTAAGTGTATGTGACAAATGAATGTCTCATGATTTGTATTTATACTTTTTCAACCAACACCTTTTCCTCACTTTAGGGCCGACCTATACTTTCTTGTTATAACAACTTTACCTTGTAATTAATTCACTTGGAACCAACTAGGGGCTTCTTTACCATTCTTTAGGGATGATAACTTCACAAGGCCATAACTCCTCAACCATGAGGAACCATGTGGCATACCAACTATCACTGGAAATGACACAACATGGACTATCCATCTATGAGTGTTCTACCTACATTTGCATTGTCCTTCATGTACTTATTCTTCAAAAAAATTTAGGTCTCATGACCACCCCTTTGGGGATTCGTGTAGAATTCATAAAATGCACCCAACACATATGCTGACATCATCCACTCTTTTTGTAATCAACGATGACTAACTCACCATCAATCTTGACCACAACTCTGAGGGTATCTTGAATGCTCTAAGGGTTGACATCAATGACAACCAACTTTCCAAACCAACTGTCCAACAATCTCCCCCTTTGACATTCATGGAAATGCCAACATTGATGGAAACAATCATGCTCCCCCTGTGACCATTGTTCCTCATCAATGTTTCTCTCTCCCCCCCTTTGACATCAATGACAAAGGGTATCTCTCCTTGGGGATGCTCCCCCTATATTCATGTGTCTGTTATTTCTCTTCACATATTTTTTTCCTCATGTTTCTTTCCACATTCCTCTTCTCTTTTAATAGAAAAGAGTGAATCCCCCTAAAAGTATACCTTCTTTGACCAATCCTTCTCTGAATTCATTTGATTGACTCTTTTTCTTCCTTTGACATCATTGGAAAAAGGATAAATCTCCCTATCAATATGTCTCCCCCTATCTGCATGGTATTGATCTTCCTTTCTGGAACTCTTTCTTTGATGACTTCTCTGCAATATGTAGAACAATATGGGACTTCATATGTATGTTTCCTTTCCTCTCTTCCAGTGTTGTTGATTTTCCATTGGTGCTTCCTCTTGTAACTCTATGACATATATAAAAAGCATTCAAAATTTATTGACTTCAAATCTTCATTTACTTGTCATGTTCACTTGACTATACTGCTCAACAATGTCCCTTTGATGATATAGCCTCTGGTGAAGGTTTCACTTTCCCTGTTCTTCTATGCTTTTCACTTCTTGTCTTCTTGTGACCAAATGATTCCACTTGTCCACTGATTACACTAATTTCAATTGTAAATATGCTCTGTCATATATCTATCTACACCTTCCAATGATCTCATAAATCCATCTCTATCCATATGTTATAAATTGTACATAACTCTGCTACTACACCGACTCCCCATGTTCAATATTCATATTTACTGGGAGTCTCCATGATGGATGGCTCAGAACAATGGAGGAATCTGCCCTAATGCAAAGTAGTCTTCCTCTTTGTCTATAGACTTTTCATATCCCTGAACTTTGAATTCTTCCTTTTTTCCCATGGATTCATTATGCTCTTGCACTACAATTCCTGAGAGTACAATTTCTTGGGTCTATTATTTATTCACCTTCTTTTCTTTTTTTTCTCACATTACTTCAAATCTTGCGATCTCTGGGACCTGGTATTCATTCACCTATTCTTGTTGTTTTTCATGTCTTTTCCAAACCTTCCTCTATTTGACATATTTCTTTTTTCCTGTATATTTGTCCTGATTGTGTACTATTACCAATCCTAATAGTACGCCTTTTGGGTGTCCTTCATTCATCTATTCTTCCTTTACATGTTCTTGTTTTCTTTTCCAAACCTTCTTATATATGATATCAATGTTATATTTCATATAATTATCCATCATGTTTCTATAGTCACGAGCTATATTTCCATAGTTATGGAAATTGTAACATTCAATATTATATCGAGCCACATAAGTATTTATTTCTTGAACATTTCTTCCATAAGCCCTCCAATTTGCAACATTATGTCCAAAGTTAGTACAATTAAAACAATGGCCATAAAATAAATTTACATACCTCAAAGTGAATGATCTTCTTTGTGGTGTAGTCCTTCTAAATTCCTACCTTGGTTGATCATGATATTCTCTTTTGTTGATCCCTTCATTTGATTAAAGCTTCTTTGTTGCTTGAATGTGGAAGGTCTTCTTGAATATGTATCTCTATTATACTCATTCTTCTTTTATTCTTGTTGACCATGATTCCTTCTTTTCAGTACCTCTTCATAACTCTTTCTCTTTTCTTCATTCTTCCTTTCTGGCAACCTGGAGTGCTTCTCTTCAACTTTCTTTTTTGATGACGTGGATGTTTCTCTCTCTTTATCATTCTTGTTGAGCTTGACAATTTTAACTCTTAATGTGACAAATTCTTCTTCAATATTATCAACCTCTTCTTCTTTCTTCATCATTTGAATATTCATGACTTCTTTCATTGTATTTTCTTCTTCAATTTGGGTGTTCAAAGTGATGATTTCCTTTTCAAGTATTATTTCTTCTTGACTAAATTCTTCTTCAATTTTTTTTAAGTCCTCTAATATTTCCTTGAGATGATCTATCAAAATATTCTCTCTCTTTTCTGCTAATTCCTTTCTTTGTGCTGCTATTTCGGCTTCCAAACATTGCTTCCCTTCCATCTGAATTTTGTATGTTTCTTCAATCTTTTTGGCTTCTTCCAACTGAGATTTTAGATTCGTGATGACCCATTGGGATTATTTAGAACTTTCTTGATAATTCTTCTTGACTAATTGTTCCTCAATAGATTTGTTTTTCTTCCTTTCTTTCATCAACTCATCTAAAGAACTAATTAATTCTTCTTCAAGATATACTATACCTTCTTCACAATATTATTCTTCTGAATCTTTCTGACATGACGATCATATTTCTTCTCTTTCTGTACCTACATCTTATTTACTACTCTCTAGATCTGTGATGGTATATTACTCTAAATGGAGATCATGTAGTTTATCCCAAAGTTCTTTAGTTGATAAATTTTTTCCCACTTTCTCTTTTACCGAATCAGGTAATCCTTCCAAGATGAAATCCGTTGCTATTTTGTTGTTTCTTTTTAATTCCTTATTGGTTACAGTCTTTGGTTTCTTAGTAGCAATATATTTTGTAACAACCAATTTCCAAACATCATATCCTTATGCATATAATTTTTTTTTCATTCTGATACTCCATAACTCATACTTCTGACCAATATGACCATCAAATTGCGGTATTCCATTCATATACAAATTGTTTCTCTCCATGATCTACCTTTCAGCGGTTAGAATGTTTCTTGAAGGACCTGATTTGATACCAATTGTTGGAATACTGAGAGGGGGGAGGGGGTGAATCAGTATGAGAAATTTTACCAATTTTAACCACAATATATAAAATTCAACTTAATCAGTAGTATATCATCAATGTATCATCAATTATTTCATCCAATATATGATGAGAATATAAACATAAGTATAATCACATCAACACCATCACGTCAAATACATAGTACACCAAAATTTATGTGGAAACCCAAATGGGAGAAAACCACAAAATGATTTCTTATATATTGTCAATAATACATTCATTGGAAGCACCAACTTCCCAATTCTCTAGCTACAACTGGAAGGAGGCTATGACCTCCTATTTACAGGATCCAACCTGAAGGAAGCTACAACTCCCTTAATTCTCTGGCTCCAACTAGAAGGAGGCTACAATCCCATGATTCTTAGGCTCCAACCTGAAGGAAGCTCAAACTCCCTAAATTCTATGGCTCCAAAAAAAAGGAGGATACAGCCCCTTGATTCTCAAGCCCCAACTTGAAGGAAGAACCAACTCCTAGATTTTCTAACAACAACCAAAAGGAGTCTACAACCACCTTTCATTGCCCTGTCATGCCTCCCTGAAATATAAATGTGGACCAACTGTCATTGTATCCAACCTGTCACTATATCCAACCTGTCACATCATCCTGTCACTGTATCTACCTTTCCAACCTATCACTGTCACCAATACTCAACCAAATCCTCTCACATAGATCATATACCAAGGACACCTCTCAATTATAAGTCCAACATCACCAACACATGCATCTACCAAACATGTACCCAGATCACCAACACACCATCACAAGATATGTTTCTCAACCATGTACTAAAGCATGTACCAAACCATCAAGCTGTACCATACCAAGCATAAACTGTGCACCACAACCTATACCACAACAAGTGCATCGACCATGTACCAACACCTATTGTACTATATAACTCAACCATTGACCATGTACATGAACGCTATACCAAGTGCCAATCATGTACCATACCATGTATCAACCATGTACATCAACAATGTAGATAAACACATGTACCATACCATGTACCAACAATGTATCTCAACCATATACCATATCACTCAATCATCTCATACACCATATACCATAGGATATACAAGAAAGTACTATCAATGGTGTACCTCAACCATGTACCAACATCACCAAGAGATGTATCTCATGCATGTGATACCATATACCAAGGTATTCCTCAACAATGTATCAATATCAATGACAACCATACACCATGTGCCATTTCTTCAAGACTATACCAAGAATAATCCTCAAGAATATAACATCATAACCATGTAACCAAACCAAATATCAATATACCAATACATCGAATACGTACTACTAATCAATGTACCATACCAATGTCACCAAGATGTACCATGGATCAATAAGACATGCCTCTCAATCATGTACATACCATCACCAAGCATAAGAGATAATCACATAAGAATACCTGTAACCTATAGCTGATCTATAACTCTGTCACAACCTTCAACAATCTGGTACCAACATTTGTACCATATTTTTCTTAGCCTTGCAGGACTAAGAATCCTTATCACACGGGGCCTCATGTGATGTGCCCTAGGAAACCCATGGGGATGCCTCATGTGACACCCTCAATATGACTGACGAGGGCCTTCCTAATTAGGGTTACAAAAAAACTCTAACACTCTCTAGCTCTGAAAATTTCTCTCTTTCCTCGCACTTTCTCCATTGTCTCAGACTCCATGGGAGATTCACCAATTGACCAAAATATTATACCATAACTTTCTCACAAAATAGATATTCATTGTAAGAATGTGTGACAAATGAATGTCTCATGATGTGTATTTATACTTTTTCAACCAACACCTTTTCCTCACTTTACGACTGACCTATACTTTCTTGTTATAACAACTTTACCCTTTAACTAATTCACTTGTAACCAACTAGGGGCTTCTAAATTTACAAGGCCATAACTCCTCAACCGCAAGGAACCACATGGAATACCACCTATCACCAAAAATGACACAAAGAGGACTATCGATATATGAGTGTGTTACCTAGATTTTCAATGTCCTTCATGTCCTTATTCCTCAAACAACTTCAAGTCTCATGATTACACCTTCGGGGATTCATGTGGACTTCATCAAATGCACCCAACACATCTGCTGAAATCAACCACTCTTGTTGAAATCAATGATGACTAAATCACCATCAATAGTGACCACAACTCAGGGGTATCTCAAACTCTCTAAGGGTTGACATCAATGACAACCAACTGTCTAACAATTTTAATGAAGTGAATCACAAAGTTCATTTTAATTTGTATCAAAGTGGTTCTTCCACTGACTCGTGAGCAATTTTTTAATTTTCTAGTGGTAATAAAAATTTACATGGCCTAGTCTTCAAGAAATTGGTTTTAATTAGTTTCCCAGTGGTCAAATTTATTTTTCCAGTGGAATTTAAAAAAAAAGAGGACATAAAGGGATAGAAAAATGCTCTGCAATAACTCTAGGCTTGTGGTCCACTCTTTATTCCCATAATAAGAAATGATCCAAAATCAAAATATTCCATAGTGGAATATAAGTGTGTACACACACACACACATACGAGTTTTCAACCTATAAGAAGAAATATAGAAGTTGTCAATTTAAAGGAAGGGTATACAAACATATCAGGATTGTGAAGAAAAATATTAAATTGAGAATGAGTCTTCACTCTATTTTACATAAGAGGTAAGGAGATCATTGCGAAGAAAAATGTTAGCATTTATGTTATAGGCATTTTTTTACATCGAGGAATAAAAAAAAGAAATGTAAATCTCTCTTTACATAGATAACATAAAAATAAATCTCTCTTTACAAGAGGGTAAGACATGTTTTAGACATTGTGAGAAGTCACCAAGTTAATATAGGAATATTAAGTAGGATACATTTTATAATAAGTGATGCAGGAGCATCTTTGGTTCTGGGAAATATGCATCACCCAAAAACATTTCAAAATCTGTACAAGTTAATTTAGGATGAATAAGGATGATTGCAATTCTACTCGGGAGCTCGTGTTGTTACTCATTAAAAATTGATAGTGTTGCAACTCATCGCAACTCCTACGTTGCAAATCCACTCTACAGGATTGGTGCTATAACTCACTACAACTCCACACTACATGATTGGTGCTGCAAATCATTGGAACTCCTATGCTATGACTCCACGCTACAAGATTTTCACTAGAAATGTTTTTCTACAGCTCAACGTGCTTATTCCAAACTCATTCCACATAGCTCATGAATCTTAAATTCCAAGTGGGAATCATTGGTGAGGGAAGAGGAAACAAAACCAAATTGGAAAACATCTAGGTAGTGAACTTGCATGAATATTCATCTTCCCAATGGAAGAGGAAACAAATCAGCTGAAAAAAATGGCATAAAAGGAATGGGAATGGAATATGTAGGGGTTGATTCGAGCCAAAAGAAAGGAAGGTTTCCGTCAGGTTGATTGGAAGTGACCAAGACAACCATTGAGAACAAGATCGAGAAGATAGAATATAATCTGCAGAATAACAACACAGTGAATCAGTTCAAGTCTGGTGAGAAAGATGTATTTCTCAATTACATTGTAATAAGGGGCATTCTTAAATCAATAATAGAAACAAGGATTCAAATCTTGTTTGTGTTCTTGTGGTTGTAATTAAATTCCTTCTATTTTAGTCTTAACAACAATAAATGAATTTTTTGTTTTGTGCATGAATGTGAGTTCCATTGTGCATTCTAAAGGCATAGCATAGTCCTGTAGGCATCAAAATTTCTCTAGGTCTGTGAACTGCATCAAGTGGTATTAGAGAAGGTTCAAGTTCTTGAGTTGTGAGATTAAAATTCCTGAAGGTAAGGCCCACGAATGTTGGTCCGAGTGAAGGTTGTAAGACAACTTGTAATGATTCCATCGTGAAGAGAAAGAGAAACACAAGGAGGTGCGAGAAACAAGGAGATTAAATAATTAAGAAGAAGAATAGAAGAGTTGGAGAATAGAAGAAATGGAGAAGTTGAGTTAGATTCTGAATATGAAGAAGAGGTCTAAGTTGAAAAAAATGTTGAGGAAGGAGACCCAAAAATGTGTTTGATATCCTTCTTGAGTAATATAGGTAGTGCGGGGGTTGAAGTTTAGTGCTATGATGGTAGTTTTAAGGTTGAAACTCTTATATATTGGATAGGTGAGCTCAAAATATACTTCGAGTATGAGAATTTTCAAGATCCAAACCGTGTTCATTTTTCCATTACAAAGTTGAAAGGAAAAACTTCACTTTGGTTGGATATGTTGCAGAAAGACAGAGTAGATCATGAATCAGAGAATATTAAAACTTGGAAGAATATGGTTAGTAAGATCAAAGAGAAATTTATACCTATTGACTACTAGTAGAACTTGTGTAAATAAGTACAAAATCTCAGGCAGAAAGAGACATTCATGCATGAATATATGGAAGAATTTATCAAATTGTCACTCAGGTCAGGGATGAAAGAAACAAAGTATTAGAGAGTGGAAAGATACATAAATGGAATGAAGTAATAGATTCAGGATGATGTGAGTACAAATTACTTTCAAAATGTATATGAAGCCTACCAGGTTGCTTTGAAGGAGGAAGAAAAGTTTGACAGAAGAATACGATAGAAGTTCCAGGGAAAAGGAACTAGAGGTAGAGACAGAGCAAGTAATTCTAAATATAATGAGAAGGAGGATGAGGCGACCAATAGTAAACATAAAATAGGAGGAAGAAGTGTTGGAAGAGGAAATTTTTTTCTCCGTGGTAACCATGTAATTAAAGGTTATAATTGTGGAGTAGAGGGTCACAAAGAATTATAATGTCTAGAGAGGCATAACTCAACAAGAAGAAATGAAGCTAGGAGGAAAGTCACCCAAGTAGATGAGGTAGCAACTACTGGTGGGAATGTGGAAGTAATCCAGAAAGAACAAGGAGAAAACTTGATATTGAAAAGTATTACTCAAGCCCAAGACAAAGGAAGCAACAAAACTTGAACAAAGAAAGAGAATGTTCAAGACTAAATTTAAAATTCATGATAAATGTTTCCATTTGGTCATAGATGTAGGGACTACAAAAAATTTTGTATCCACTAAAGTAATGGGTAAATTTAAGTTGAAAGGCATTCCACACCCCAATCCATATCGAGTTTCATGGTTGCAAAAGGGACAACGGGTGACTGTGACTGAACAATGTTTAATGTGTTTCCATATTGGAAGTTTCAACGAACAAGTTTTATGTGATGTGATAGAGATGGATGCATGTCATGTATTTCTTGGGATACCATGGATGTTTGATATAAGGGTATTCCATGATGGTAGGGAGAATTCATATGAATTTTTCAAGGATGGTCAACGTTATAAGTTGGTACCAATGTCAGGAAAGAATATGGACAATAACAACAACAAGGGGATGAACATTAGTAGAAACGAAGTTATCCATGACAATAACAACAATAATGTGCATGGAAACAATAGTCGAATCATGTTATGTTCTAATAAGGAGTTTCTAAGAGAACATAAACATAATGGTTGTTGTTTGGCTATAATACCAAAAAGGATTTAGGAGACAGAATAAGTGGATTTTATATTAGCCGAGATTCAACACTTATTGAAGGATTTTAAGGAAATTGTAGAAGAATTTACCAACAGGATTACCCCCATTGAGAAGCATCTCACACCAGATTGACTTGATACCAAGTTCAAATTTTCCAAATAAATCACCTTACCGAATGACTCCAACAGAGAGTGAAGAGTTAAATAGACAAGTACAAGAGTTACTTGATAGAGGGTTAATTCGATAAAATTTGAGTCCTTGTTTAGTACCAACAGTTTTGAAACAAAAAAAGAATGGCGAGTGGTGGATGTGTACATATTCGCGGGATATTAATGAAATAGCCATTAATTACAGGTTTCCTTTACTGAGAATGGATGATCTCACAGACTGTTTGAGTGGCATTGAGTACTCCACGCAGATTGATTTGAAGAGTGGTTATCATCAAATATGGATCAAGGAAGGTGATGAATGGAATAAAGCGTTCAAGACAAAATATGGGTTGTTCAAGTGGTTATTTATTCCCCTAGGTTAACTAATGCACCTTTCACATTCATGAGGCCGATGAACGAAGTTCCAAAACAAGTTTTGGGAAAATTTGTTGTCATATATTTATATGACATTCTAATTTTTAGTAAGAGAAAAGATGAACATCTGGAGCACATGAAGAAGGTGTTACAATGATTGAAAGAGGAGGTATTGTTGGTAAATCTGAAGAAGTGTATGTTTTACAAAACGAGCTTGTATAGTTGGGTTTTGTGGTTTCCAAAGAAGGTTTGAAGATGAATCTCTAGAAGGTAAAAAAAATATTGGATCAGAAGACACCTAAATGCACTTTTGACATGCAAAGTTTCCATGGATTGGAGAGTTTCTATAGGAAGTTCATTCAAAATTTCAGTCAGATTTGTGCTCCTCTTACTAAATGCATGAAGAAAGGCACATTTCAGTGGACAACAACAACAACAAAGTCATTTGAAGATTTGAAAAAGACGATGACGGAACAACGAATATTGGCACTTCCATATTTCAATAAGGTATTTCAAGTAGATTTTGGTGTAAGTGGGACAACAATTGGAGAAGTTTTGAGACAAGAAGGTAGAACGATAACCTTTTTCAGTGAAAAATTGAATGAAATGAGGAAGAAATACTATGTTTATGATCAAGAAGTTTATGCTATCATCCATGCCCTGAAAAAGTGGTGAGATTACTTTCTTCCAAAGAAGTTTGTTTTGTTTATTGACCACAAGGCATTACATTACATTAACATCCAAGGTAAATAGAATAAAAAACATTCTAAATGGGTAGAATTTTTACAAAGTTATACGTTTTTTTTGAACACATGTTAGGGAAATCAAACAAGGTTGTTGATGCATCGAGTCCGAGGACAATATTTCTAAATACCCTGTATGTTGTAGTGGTAAGTTTGGAATGTGTGAAAGTGTTTTATGAAGAGGATGCATATTTTGCAGAGGCTTGGAAGGTATGCAAAGAACCATGGAGTATCGAACAAACACCATTCTTAGAGTACCACATTCAAGAGGGATTCTTGTTTAAGAACCAACAATTATGTGTTCCATAGAGATCAATACGGTTGAACCTCATTAGAGAGTTGCACAATGGTGGTTTAGGAGGACATTGTGGCATGGAAAAAACCACATCATTGGTGAAAGAATGCTACTTTTGGCCCAAAATCAACAAAGATGTAAGGAAAATTGTTGAGTGTTATAGAGTTTGTCAAATAGCTAAGGGTAGAAGTTAGAATACAAGACTTTACACTCCATTTCTGGTACTTGAAAGACCATGGGAAGATGTAAGCATGGATTTTATGTTGGGAATGCCTATTAAACAATGGAAGTATGATTTGGTGATGGTAGTAGTAGATCGGTTTTAAAAAATGACACATTTTGTAGAATGTAAGAAGACAAGTGATGCTAGTGAAGTGGCTACCTTGGTTTTTAGATAAGTGGTACAATTACATGGCCTACTGGAGTATTGATTCAGACATAGACACAAGATTTCTTGGTCACTTTTGGAGGGAACTTTGGAAAATTTTGGGTTCTAAGTTTCTATACAGTGCAACCTATCATCCACAAATATATGGGCAGACTGAGGTGGTGAACCGAAGTTCAACAAACTTATTGAGAAGTTTGAGTGGAAAAAATCCTAACCAATGGGATTCAGTTTTGGCACAAGATGAATTCGGTTACAATGATTCATTGAACATATCTACATGGAAGATCCCATTCCAAATTTTTAATGGAAGGTGACCGAAAGGGGTGGTAGATTTGGATGATTTACCAGATCTAAGAGATAAAAGGAGTGTTGATGCTAATGATTTTGTAGACATTATGCAAGAATTGCATGAGTAGGTGAAGCAGAAACTATAGGAAAGAAATAACAAGTATAAACAAAGGATATACCTATAACGAAGAAAGAACATATTCAAGTAAGGTGAGTCAGTCATGGCTCACTTGAGGAAGGAACGATTTCCCAGAGGTACTTTTAAAAAACTTAAGAATAAAAAAATAGGACAGTGCAGAAACTTGAAGAAACATTTTGATAATGCTTATCAGTTGGAAATTCCAAAAAAGTTTGATATATCTCCAACACTCAATGTTGTTGATCTGTGAGTTCCATGAAGGAGAAACAATTTATGACTAAATTACTTTGAATGGATGGGAAGAAATACCAGTCAAGCGAGTTGAGGAAGTGGAAGATTTTTTGGCCCCAAGGATTGGTAGAAAACTCACAATAAGGAAAATGTAGAATATTTGGTCAAATGGAAAAATAGAGGATTTGAGGATGCATTGTGGGTTTCCAAAGAAGAACTAAGGTGTCTGCAAAACTATTCATCCTTTGGAGAAACAACCACATGAGCTAGGAGCTCATGTTTTTCTTACCAAGGGTGTCTGATGTAGGATCATCTTTGGTTCTGGTCAATCCGCATCACCCAAAAAAGTTTCAAATTATGTACAAGTTAATTTAGGATGAATAAGAATGAATGAAAATCTACTTGGTAGCTCGTGTTGTTACTCGTTAAAAATTGATAGTGTTGCAACTCGCTACAAATCCTATGTTGCAAATCCATGCTACAAGATTGGTGTTGCAACTCACTGCAACTCCATGCTACAAGATTGGTGTTGCAACTCCTATGTTGTGACTCCACGCTACAAGATTTAAGCTGGAAATGTTATGCTACAACTCAATGTGTTGATTCTAAACTCAGTCCATGTAGATCATGAAGGTTAAACGCCAAGTGGGAATCATTGGTGAGGAAAGAGGAAACAAAACCGAATTGGAAAATGTTTGGGAAGAAAACATGCATGACTATTCATCTTCCCAATGGAAGAGGAAAAAATCAGCTGATAGAAACAACATAAAAATAAGGGGAAAGGAATATGTATGGGTTGATTCGATCCATAAGAAATGAAGGTTTCCCTTAGTTTGATTGGAAGCGACCGAGACAACCACCAAGAACGAGATCAAGAAGAGATGATATAATCTACAAAAGAACAACACAATGCATCAGTTCAATTCTAGTGAGAAAGATGTATTTATCAAGTACATTGTAATAAGGGGAATTCTAAAATCAATAATAAAATCAAGGATTCACAACCTGTTTGTGTTCTTTTGGTTGTAATTAATTTCCTTCTATTTTAGTCTTAACAATAATAAATGAATTGTTTGTTGCGTGCTTGAATGTGAGTTTTGTTGTGCATTTTGAAGGGAGATCATAGTTTTGTAAGTGATAGAATTGCTTCAGGTCTGTGAAACATGTCAATAAGTCAGTTAAGAGTGAATAACATGAAAACATTTGTAAAAGGTAGAAGTATTAAAAGGACATAAACGGTGAAAATATCAAAGTTTATAAGAGATTTCTTGTTAAAGTAAATATTGGCTAAAATTATTTACATTATTAAGATATATTCTTAAGGAGGTCAAGTATTATTATCAAACATATATTCCAAGGTTCAATTAAAAGGTTATAAATTAATCCCTTAGTTTCAATCAAGAGAAATGTGAAAAGTCAAAGTGAAGAAAGAAACCCAGTGTGAAGGAGAAAAGATAAGCTTACTCGTTATTTTAAATCCAAGAAAAAAATTAGTGAAGAATAATATATAAATAATTATAAAGTGTAGCATGTTAAATTTAAATTTCAAATTGAGAGGAATTATTTAATACCTATAAGAAGGTATTAGTTTAAAGTTGTGCTAAATGTTTTGAAAAAAAATGGATTTTAATAGGGAGAAGGAAGGAAGGTTTTCTAATATAAGAAGTTCAACCTTGGGCTTTAGATTATTAAAATTCAAAGGGTCTATTCAAAGAAAGGATATTATCATTGTTATTTGTCTACATAATGAGGAAAATTATATTGACATCAACTTGGAAAATAAACTATTAATTCCAAAGTCAAGTATCTTCGTAAAGAAATATACTATAGGCATGAAACAATTTGAAATTTAGGACTTGAAAATATCGATTGATGATTATAAATACATATCCCAATTCAAAGTTGAGAATATATATTTTAATAATGTTGACATAATTCTAGGTTCTAACTAAATGGAAACATTGGGGACATTCATTCTAAATGTAAAAAGTAAATTTTTGACATTCTCCTATGAGGAAACGAAGATAACATTATAAGGTTCACAGTGGAGACATGGATATAATTTTTTTCATCAAATGATATAGACCATATGAAAAACATTGCAATCCAAAGTGATGAGGAATCAAAACAACAAATTTATGATGATTTAGAATGGAAAATTAAATATTTGAACAAAATACTTATCAACAAAAATGAAGAGATTGTGCAAAATCGAAGGAAATTGAAGTGGCAATATAGAAAGTTCACAAAATTCAAAAATATATAAAATACCTACAACAAAAAAATAACAATATTAAAAATTCTCACAGAAGAGACACTGAAAATATTAGTAAAAAAATATCAACCAAAGATGATGAACTTTCTTGTTTGAGAAATCATAGTAAAACTCTACTTGCGAAAAAGAAGAAGCTGAAGAATGAGAAGAAGATGCAACAAAAAAAATAAACCATGGATAATGGTACTAATACCAACTCAATCAACATGGACAAGCCTAATGTTGTCATTAATGAAGTCTTGTTAGTGAATGTTCTTATGAAAATTGAGTTCAAGAAATAATTGAGTTATAAAGAAATATCTATAGATTTAATGATAATTGGCGTACCATTGATCACCACTAATGAACCCATATTCTAGTTGAAGGATGTTTCCACACCAATAAATACAAAAGTATCAAATATCATCATGATGACACAAGTAAATCATGACAAGGTTTAACTAGAGACTAAGAAGGATAAACTTATTAGGGTATCGTATCAACACCCAAATCATAGAATTTGTAGCATGATGGAATCAATGTACCAATACCCAAGGTACCTAACCAGATTCAATTGTGTACTTACATATCAAATCATGCAAATATGTATGCACCTCGAAGTCAACAACAAGGAGTATTGAATCCATAATCTCATCATTAGAAAATTCTAGAAAGAATCCTCCTTGGATGGATTAATCATTTTTTGATGTTACAATATTGTTCAAGGCTTTGAAGATCATATCACCTTGTGTACTCAACCTTATCAAATATGTGAAAGTTACAAGAATATGGTTCATTATTTTGGAATATGCTTTATTTGTCTATGCTTTGAGGACAAAGTATTTTTAAGAGAGGAAGACTTGCAATATATTTACGGTATATTACAACTAGGTTTATAATGTAGTAATTATTATGTAATAAATAAAAATAATGTATTAGTAGTCATAGGAAAATTATTATTTAATGTAATCATTAATGTGTAATAATGATAAGTCATGAATTTTCCAAGGACATGAATTATCGCCCCAAATTTCAATGCATACAGGCACATATTGAATAAATTTCAATGTTGGCTCCATTCAATGCTCACTATGCAGGGTCAGTGCATGACATTTTTGGTGGTTGAATTGGAAGTTTCGTGACATTTAAATAGAGTTCCAACAAATATTCTATATATGGAAACAAGAACATTTGACAATGAGATGCCCATTATGAACGTTGTTGCAAACATGGACGATCTCAAAGATTATGTGGTTCAAACATCATACATCCTTGAGTCTTGAAACCCTCCGATACCATCAAGTTATGTTTCTAGTCTAACCATGTCGAATTTCGATGCATACATGCACAGTTTGAAGAAATTTCAACGTTGTCCCCATTCAATGCTCACTATGTAGGGTCGATGCAAGATGACATTTGTAGTGGGTGAATTGAAGCTTCGGCGACATCAAATAGACTTGTTAATTCAATAATCAAACCCTCCTTAAGTATTATGCAATGACATCAAACATCCTTAAGTATCAAAACCCTCCCATACCTTCAAGGCATTTATCTAGTTTAACCATGTCAAATTTCGATGCATATGGGCATAGATTGAAAACATTTCAATGTTGGCCCCATTCACTGCTCATTGTGCGGGGTCGGTGGAATAAATTTGTGATGGGTGTATTTGAATTTCCATGTCAAATTTCAAGATAGTTCTGACAACAATTCTATAGAAGGGAATGACGAATTATGACAATGAGAGGTGCAACATGCTAAACATTGAAACAAATGTGGACGATCTAAAAAATTATGTGGTCACATCATACATCCTTGAGTATTGAAAGCCTCCCATGCCATCAAGCCATGTTTCTATTCTAACCATGTCGAATTTCGATGCATACATGCACAATTTGAATAAATTTCAATGTTGGCCCCATTCACTGCTCACTATGTGGGGTCGGTGCAAGATGAAATTTGTGGTGGGTGAATTGAAGCTTCTGCGACATTAACTCGACTTGGTAATTCAATAATAAAACCCTCCTTAATTATTATTTGGGGACATTAAACATCCTTAATTTTCTAAACCCTCCCATACCTTCAAGGAAACTATCTAGTTTAACCATGTCAAATTTCGATGCATA
>CBVK0100352540.1:0-20879 GCA_900067695.1 Picea abies
ATATGTTGATTCAGATATGGCAGGTGATAAAGATAGCAGGAGGAGCACCACAGGGTATGTTTTTACTATAGGTGGAACAATAGTATGTTGGATTTCGAAACTGCAAAAGGTTTTTTCACTTTCAACAACAGAGGCAGAGTATGTTGCTGCTACAAAGGCTAGTAAAGAGATGATTTGGTTACAAAGGTTTATGGAGGAATTGGGAAAGAAGTAGGAGAATAGCAGGTTGTACTGTGACAGTCAGAGTGCCATTCACCTTGCATAGAACTCAGCCTTCCATTTGACGACTAAGCATATACAGTCGAGGTACCACTTCATACGATCCACCTTGGAAGATGGACATTTGAAGTTGGAAAAGATACACACTAGCCAGAATCCTGCAGATATGTTAACAAAGGGAGTAACCAAGGAGAAACTGAGTTCCTGCTCAGTTTCATTTGGTCTTCAAGAATGAAGATGAAGATGAGAAATTTTCCAGGTCCAAGAAGGTTCAGAGTCCAACATATACAATAGCGGTGGAGTTGTTGAGATCAGTCTCCAAGTGGGATATTATTGGTTGTTGAGCCTGATTATCTTCCTAATTCAGAGGTCTTTTACTTTCAGCTATGTTTATACCCCATGAAGTATTTACACCCCATAACTACGTACACTCTTCCACGCGGGGGAGTGAAAAGGGGGGGTACCCCCTCTACGGGGTCCGAGGGGGCTATCCCCCTGGCTAGGGGGTCTGGGGGCAAGCAGGGGTTCGGGGGCAGCGTCCCCCAATGGGGGTTCGGGGGCAAACCCCCAAAGGAAAAAATTTCTTTGTAAATGTATACTGTAATTTCATTGTAAATCTGGACCATTCATTATAATGTCGTAGATCTATCAGTAGAGATTATGTTAGGGTTTTTTTCCTAGAAGGCAACCCTCTTTTATGAGGGAAATGTATTGCATCTATGGTGGATGGTGAATATTGTATTCTGAGATAGGAGACTGTGAGAGAAAGAAGAGGAAGTTACAACGGGTTTGTTGTAGGTTGTATCCCTTCATATGTTGGATAATAATAAAGGAAGGACCTGGCAATTTCTCTGGTGGATGTAGCCCACACTAGGTGAACCACATAAATTTGTGTCTCCATTGTATTGTGTATCTTCTGTGTTTTGTTTCTACATTTGTTTTATTTTATTGCTCCATGGTCTTATTTTTCTAACATGAGGTGCCCCCCATGGATCGTTGTAGAGGAGTGTTTGATCTCTCTACCCCCAATCCCATGGTATGTAGGGTGGAGTAGGTGACGACCGAGTTTGTATCAAAGTCAAGCATCCTGTATGAAAATGGAAGACCCGTCGCACTCTGCTTGAATGGTGCAGTGATCGTCGCCATAGACAAAATTGAACTATTGATTGAAGTAGAGGCAGTCGAGACCATAGTGGTCTGGACCTACGAAGGTGAGTTAGGAGGTGGAACGCCCCCAGTGGTGGCAGCCATAGAGGGAGTGTGAGGACTCCATGATGAGGTAGAAACATTTGCTTCCATCACTGCTTGCAGGACTATCTGACGCTCGTGATGCGTTACCCTTGGGGGGACAAGTTGTACTATGATGGGCACCGACAATTCAGTGATCGGAGGGTTATGCGGACCGAGAGCTTCCACTCCAAGATCAGAAATATTTGGTTTCTCCAGATATGAGTGTTCTCCTCTCAGAGATGGCTTGGGCATAGTTTCCTACGGCTCGGTCACCTCAAATGACCCTTTCTGGTCAAGTCTTTGTCGTAACGGTGGTAGTGGTGTCTCCAAATTAACCAATGACAGGCCCAAAAGCCTTCGTGACCAAAGGGGCTCCTGATCTTCCACTGCATGAGAAGATCAATGACATAGTAAGGCTTTTTAAACATTGAATACCAATCACACACTAGAAAGTTCCTATGAGATAAAGCAAGCAAAACCACTAACTAGTTGGAAGAACAGTTACACCAGCCAACACTAGAGAAACTTACCGGTGCAACTACAACTCAAACATGGAAGCACCCTCTAGGTATACTCTATAAAGGGTGGCCCTATGTCTGCCCTAGTTACCATGGTATACCCCCACAGTCACCTGTGTAAGTCCCTAAAATAAAGGAAACTAGGTATCCATCTCGTGAACAATCACCAAATGGGTATAGTCGACAGTCGGGTGGACCATAATGAGCAGGGTATCAAGCCCGAAACCTATCAAGGGTATCAAAAGAAAGTGTTCTAGAAGACGACTGAGGACCTTGAATGGATTCGAGACCCACGAAGCTCTGTGGAAAACGTGATCAACAGAATCCTAAGACAAGTCCCCTATATGATTTCCCCACTACGCTTGGTCCAACTTTGGAGGGGTTATCTCCACTACCTTTCCGCATGCAAACTTGTGTTTATCCACTGTGTTAGAGGGGGGTCCCAAATTACTGTCACATTTTCTATACTTTCTACACTCCCTAGCAGAGACTCATATGCTTGTCTATAGCCTTGAAGAGTTTCCTCTCCAACCTAAATCAAGGCTCTAGCCTAGACTAGTTGATGCACCCTATAGACATGAAGTCTAATTGATTTTAATTAAGAATTAATTTTAAGAGGCTTGCCTTAAGTCAAGGGAATGGAAATGAAACTAGTGGTGTATTTTAAGAAATGAAAGAGAAGAACCATAAATGTAACTAAAAGAAAAATCACTTCTTTTGACAAATAAAGATTTGCAAATTTAAACCCTTTAACCAACTTTTCGTAACTACTTTTTATAAGATATTTTAAAAGAAAAACCCAAAACTAAGTTTCGCTTGACTATGAGCTACTTAAATTTCTAAGCATTCAGTAAATAAATTAAATAAAATAATTATTTCTCCTCATAAGTAAAGACAACTAACCTAACTACTTATCCAAACAAAGGAATGAAATCTTTTTTTTTTTTTTTATGCTTCAAAATAAGAAACTTGAAATAACTTCTTTTTCTTTTCTTCTAAAGCAAGTAAAAGGGAAAAAGTGAAGACAATACAAAACCAAAAACTGACTTATGGTCTACTATGGATTGCAAGGAGTCATTGACGATACTGAACAGGCTGATTAGAAAAGACTCACAAACTCATCTCAACCCCTTTCAAAGAAAACACAAGCAATATGTTTTTTTAAATAAATAATCAAACTGACATCAAACATAGGCTAAAGAATGTAACTATAGGGATTAGTACTAAATCAAGAAACCCCTGAGAATTTAGACTTCAATCAAGGAAGAGGTTGACTGCCTCTTCTTAAGGAAAAACCTTCCTGACACAGTCACACTACTGGCACTTAAGCAGCCTGTGTATGTATGTGGGTTGTCTAAAGGAATGGCATGTATGTACATGTGCAGACCCACTACAGGCCGCGTACACCTCTCCAACTTCTCAAAAAATAAAACTAATAGTCAGGCTAAAAAGGCAGGATGTACTGGTATGGCAGACTAGAATCCCTTAAAGACTTACCAAATTACAGAAACTCAAAAAAGGTAATCAAACCAATTAAAACACCCATAAACTATCCCCTAAAACCCTAGAGGTTTCCCCAGTACGGTTGCCAATTCTGCTATAGTGGGGAAACCTGCCTATGAACTCCACTATGGTTCAACATGTAGGTAGATCTAACCGTTTAAAAGTCTCCTACTCTTTATAATACCCCAAATATACCCCACATTCACACAAGAAATACAATGCGAAAAAATCTAGTAACTCTACCTTAAACTCTGCGTCGAGTGTCGATCCTTTCGCATTCAATTGATCCTCGACTATAAGTCTCCTCCCAAGGCTAACCTACATTCAAAAAAAGAAAAACAAGAAACCATGAACTTGTATCTCATATATGAATTAGTGGGTTAGATATCAATTATAAAACATAAATCAAACATAAATATTGAACAGATCATATTGCAAGACAGAAAAAGTATTCCTTTTATTAATATCACAAATTTTACTTACAATGAGATCGGTGACTGCTCCTCGAACCTAGCTCGGGATCCTCTTCAAAAATATCCAATTGCACTTCCACGTATCTTTTTCCTCTCACACTTCTCTTTATGGAAATGGCATAGGCTTATAATGGAGGAAAAAGGAAAGAATGGGCAATTCTGGCACAAAATTCACAAGGTGGCTGCAAATTCTTGGGGCAAGGAGGGGATGTCAAACGGGAAGAGTTTCACTCTTATCATGATTCTCTTAGGAATGAGACCCCAACACCTCCTTTTATATGAAAAAAGGATGGATATTCGGTTGGGTGACGAGCTATAGGCAATGGGACAGTTGGAAAACTACCCAATAGCCCGTAATCTCAACAAATTCCTTGCAAATTTTTAATTTTTGCAACATTTGTGGGTATACACGGGCTGTAATGGTGTAGCTAGTGTACGTACGCGAGCTGTAGTGGTGCAGAAAGCATGTGTATGCAGGTAGTAGTGGTGCAGGGCGCGTACATCTTCAAAAATGTGGTTTTTAGGAAGAGTTTCTCATTGATGGCTTGGCAAAAATAGTAAGTAAGAGGGACAAATTCTAGGTATGCATGTATGGTGCAATTTAGGGTTATAACACTCACAACTATTCAGGGTCTAGCGAACATGATATGACTGATACTGAGGTGTCCGTCGATCGACGGTTCACAACAATTGTGGGCGTCCCAATGTGTGTGCTCTTTATCAGAGAACTCAACCTCCACAATATGGAAGTACTCACTCAACCTAGTCGAACCGGAATAGTTGATATTCCAGAACGATGAGATCAATGGCAATGGTGAATTGTGGGATGTGAACTAGTGTGTCCATTACCTTTTCCTTCATGCTCCGCAACAATTTCCCACCCTCGATATTCATTCATAGATCGATAGTTCATAGCGATTGCAGGGTTCGACTTGACTATCATGCAATTTGACATCTCAGAGACTCAAGCTCCAAGTTTCCTAGACCCAGGTCACATGGATC
The DNA here is from genome assembly GCA_900067695.1 of Picea abies. Lineage (NCBI taxonomy): Eukaryota > Viridiplantae > Streptophyta > Pinopsida > Pinales > Pinaceae > Picea > Picea abies. Next base: position 4,946 of record CBVK0100352540.1, read on the forward strand.
TTCAAATAACTCTTGGGCTATGATCCCCGCTCTTAGTCAGGTTTATTGGTTAAGGACTTAGGCGTGAGTTCAAAGTCTCCTAGATTTACAACAACAACAATGATTTCAACAACCCTTTTACACTTATGTTCATCCCTATATACACCTAGGTTGTATCTTCTATTTCAGCTTGCACGCTTCCTTGTTCTATTGCAACCATTTGTTGCTTAGCTAGCGTTGCACTGTCTTTCACAACTTGTTTATGTTTCTCTTTCTCGTTCTACTCTCCAGCCTCTATTGAAGCTTTCACAACTCATGCTCAGTCAAAACTTGCACAATTCCTTATCCAAAAATGAAGGGCCCAACAGGCTCCGACCATAATCCTTGACTCACCCTCAAGTCAAGTGCTTGGTTATTTCGCATATTCCAGGAGCATATGTTGTTTTCCCTTATCCTCATTTTCCTCTTCCTTAGGCTCTTATGTTTTTTCTTTCTCTTCTTTTACCTCTTCAAAAGAAGGGCCTGACTCTCGTACCAACTCTAAGGTTCGATCTTTCATTCCTTGAAAGTTTCCCACTTTATCCTGCCATTTCTTGGCGAGGAGTGATGCCTCTGTAATGAACTGTTGGGTTCTCTCCTTACTATCTACCTTTGTCTTAGATATGACCAACAAGTTCCACTCAGAATCTGTTGTTGTGTCAAATTGATGCATTTTTGTGTACACTGCCTGAATGACAGGTCGAAAATCACGTAGATCTTTCTTTTCTATGGACTGTGCCTCAAAGAGGGCATTCAGCTTGTTTTCTACCTGTTGAATTTGGTCGAACTTATGATGTTGCTCCATAAGATCCATTGTGGCTGAAACTTATTCATTTAGCACCTAGATATTTGTGCACACCTCCTCAAGGAATTGGTTGCATCGAGAAATGATGCACGTCCAGTCGCTGACTTCCCTAAAAATATTTTTGCATTCTGTTGTGTACTTCTATAGTGCTTCTCGTGCATTATTGCCTTGCATTACTATCTTCTGCATCTACTCTTGCAACTTCTAAGGATGCTTCTCTACTTCTTTCTAGGCCTATTGTAACTGTTCTTTTAGTTTCTCAGCTTGAGTGGCGATTTGTGTCCATGCTCCTTGTAGCAACTCAATCTGGTGGTCTAGCTTGCCTACATCACTGACCTCAGGTAGTTCGGGTGCAACCTTTTGAATCTCCAGCCAGGCTTCGAAAATTCTTTCCTGCACTCTTTCCAATTTGCGTTGAACTTGGATTTTGTCATGCGCTTCCTACATCCTACATGTTTGCACAATAAAATCTTCCTTCCTTGCAACCTCGGTAGATCTCTAGGCCTCCTCGAGCCTTTTATCTAATTTATCAGTTGATGCTCTGATCAGTCCAAATAATTCCATCGCTGGCCACTGTATGAGGTCAGCAGATGAAGGAATTTCATCTCTGGGTGTTCGCGTCTGCAGTGGAATTCCACTAGTCGTTGAATTCTCCAAGTGGGTCTCTACCTCCTCCTCTATTGGCAGTCTTGTTGTGATCCTCAACCTTAGCACTGTGGGAAAAAGATTCAGAACCTTTGTTTTCGCTATGTAAAGTTGCTTCAGTTCTGCGCATTGTTGAGGGTCCTAGAGAACCCTCTCCATTTGTTCACTCGTGGATGTCGCGCTCTGCCTGGGTGTTGATGTCGGTTCCCTCCGAGGCTATGGTAGCTCTTTCTCTCTTGTTACTTCTACTTCCTGCATTGTGGTTTCTTGTACATCCTCACCCTTGGTCAGTGAGGGGATTTGTTTTTTTCTTTAGGAGCATATCTCCTCTTCAGTTTGGGCATCTTTTCGTTGCACTAAAGGCTTAGGTTGTTGTTCCTAGATGTCTGGATTTAGACCATTCAGACTCATGCTCTACTCTAGTGCTTTGGGGTCTAGACCAAAAAATTTTGATCTTGGCTTGGGTGACTCTAATTGAGTTGTTTCTAGGATTCCTCGCTCCACTTGCTCTAGTTGATCGAGATGCATTGGCTCTGGGGTGGACTGGTGGTGATAAGGTTTGGCGATTGGGGTGGTGGTGATGGAGGTTGCTCAGTGATGAATGTGGATGGAAATTTTTTAGGCTCAGGGTCATCATGGATGTGGATGATAGTGTTGTATTTGACCATTTAGCGGGTGTGGAAAGTCGCTGATGCAAGGGGTTGTGGGTTCATAAGTTCACTCAGCGAGACCCCGGTTTTGGGTCTCTTCACCAATGGTTTGGTCCCAAACACAGTTCTTAGGATCTGGTTAATATCCTCCCCTGACAACACAACATTGGCTGGAATCTAATGGAGGGTCGGTATTTTCTTCCACCCCAACTACTACATCTCTTTTTCCTCCTCATAGTTTGATTATGTAGGGGCGTCTGGCTTCTGTGGCTCTGGACCCAAGCTTGCTCTGGCTTCTGCTTCTTAGTATGTCTTCTTTAGCAGCTCTGCAGGTAGAATATAATTCATTCCTGACTTGCATTGACTATGTTTGACTCCTAGCCATGATATGACTTCCTTCTCAAAGGTCTCCTCGTCCAAATAGAATAGAAACATCCTTGTGTGGAAATCTTCCCTGCTAACATGTCTCGGCCAGACAAATTTATGGTGTCAGTTCATGCTGAAGGAAATATATCTTGTATTGTAGTTGAGGTGCTCCTGTAGGATATGCAGCCTCTATGTTGCATCTATCAAACCATTGTACCACTTAGTGAATGTTGCGGTGTTGAAGGCTGTATCCTCTGAATCTGGCCTAGACTGCCATGGCTCGAACATCTTTTCCATGTGCCCCTTGTCTGGTTTCATCGGTTGTCTTCCCATAGGTGGCCTCCATTTGAACATTGTGAATGCCATCAATAGATATCCATCAGTAAATGTTCCTCCCGTATCCTACTCTTCCTCACATGCCACTAGGAGTTCTTCTAGTAGGTAACTACACCAATTAAATACATCTCCATTGGTGCAAAAGTCAGCTACTGATAATGCATCTAGTGTGCATTCTCCCTTGTAGGATGATCTCATAAACTTGTTGGTTATGATGTAAAATCTAGTCTGGACTATCTTGGGTAGTATGGGTTCAATTACTGTTGTGTGGCCCCCCCTCTTTGTGTTGAATTTCTCATACAGCCTAAGCTCGTATTTCTTTTTTATGTGCTTACCAAGACCCTGGAATCCTTTCGACACATCATCCCCTTAGAAGGATAGTCCAGTAATCTACTAGGTGTCTTCAGCATGGATTGGATACCTCTTATCCAACCATAGAACTTTGTCATGGACCCTTCTTATCATAAATTTCGTGCACCGTGCAACCTCACCAGTGGTACCGAAGACTGGTAGGTGTCTCAGGTTCATGATGGTCGAATTGAATAAATTGATGAAGTCTGATTTTGGCACAAATTGCATGACTCCTAATCCATCTGGAGTTATCTCCCAAAAAACATATGTTTTCATATGAGGAAACAAGGTTGAAAATGTTAGGTCAATATCGAGGAGCTTGACACGCTCCACCTTCCCTTCGAGATTGCCTACAATCTCGACTTGTGGGTCATAGGGCTCGTCTAGTACCGCTTCTTTATGCATGGCACTTTGGCTTGTTGTGACTCTCAACATTCCCACTTCTGTGGCAAGATAAGGACTTTCACACTTGTGAAGACTAGTTCACTCTACTGAATTCGGAAATAGCTATGTTCTTTTGGAAACGATGCATTCTCGGGTGAGTTCTCAGGGCCTTATACTTGGCTTAATGAGCAATTTTAGTGATAATTTTTGTTCGTCGTGACCGTATGGACGCAAATCAATCTGATTTTTTCGATGGGATGGATTAACAAGGTAAATCCTATTGGGCAATTCTTGCATTTACTTATTTGCATGAGTTGGATAGGGACATGGTTGATTTCAGACCTTTTTGTTTGACATGTAGGTATCCCGGCGTGAACTCCGATGGCATCTTTTCATAACACGGCTTTATGGATTAATTGATCTTAGACAAGGTACTGAAATGGAAATAAAGATTGTGACTAGACTAGGTTCATGTGGCACATGGACTCAGATCATATTTAGATTCATCCTCCCTCCGACCACAAAGGTTGTCCCCATCATATTAATGGTTGTCATTAATGGATTCTCTTATGTTGTAGATCCTGCATTGTTCTTGTCACAGGGGCAAACCCAGGGTTCAACGCTACAACAGCGCACCAACAAAACCCTACCTACCGACCCTTTCAACAACACTTGCGAACCAAGTGAAGTCTTACCCGAGGTATAAGCAGGGGTGGTTGCAGGACTCCAGTGTCTGCAACCTTAGCTGGGACACAGATCTGTGATTGTAACACCTTAACAGAGTACTTAGTTAATATAGTTCATTAATATTCATCTTTAGTTCACAGTGTAGCTAAACCCTAACAAAAAATAATCGCAGTATTCACACAAATTCGATAGATTCAAGGACTAAGCATACAAATAGAGATCAGATCTAGCATTCATTCACATTATTCAGCACTAAGCTATCATATCAGATTCATCTATCATATAACACCACACTAAGCACTGAATCACATAAACAAAAGAACAACTAAAAGCACAAAGCATTCACAACACAGGATATACATGGTTCACCCCCACCCTCGGGATACATCCACCAACTCTTCATCTTATTTATTAGCTTCTTTCAATATTCTTACATGCATAAAGCCTCAAGATAAACTCTGCAAAGGACAGGAGATATGCGCACCTTGCTATATCCTCCTTCCATGAGTTATAGCACAAAGCCTTCCACAGTCTCTTACAATCACTTGCATTTAGCTCTGCAAGCCTCATATAGTATGCACAAAGCAATTAGCACTCAATACTTAGAACACTTGCAATAGACTAGTCACTATACACTACTTCTTACATCGCTTATAATTCTATTTATACATTACAAAATAGGCCTAAGCATGGGTAAACCCATGGGCTGACATCCCCATACCCATTACATAAGCCCAAAACCCAAAAAGGCCCTAAAAAGGGGCCAAGATCCCGCAATATCCACTTCGTCTTGTGCTCTACCTTCAACATCCTGTCGAAGTCCTAAAAATAGGTCAAACATGACCAAGGATCCTCAAAACTTGGTCAAGGACCAACAGGCCCCAAACACTCGCCTGTGACTCATACCAAGTCACTCTGATCTTGGTAATTCTACCTCAAAATCCTCGATCTTGGCTCGCGCTTCTTCAACTTATTGTTGTTCCATGGCCTCCTGCTCAACAAACTCTTAGATAACAGCTTCATGGATAGGTCCCTCTAAGCATTTTTCAGTCGCAATGACGACTTGCTCTAGTTTTTCTCCTCGGCCTTCTATCTCTCAGAATAGTTGGAAAGCCTCATCCTGTGTAGCTTGGAGCCTCTGAGTCACTTCCATGAATCTACTATGAATGGTGTGGACCTACTGTTGAGCAGTGTGTTGTTCTTGGGATTGCTTCATCCTTTCAACAGTTGATAGGGGCTTCAATTGCGCCTGTATTGTTTCTTTTTGTTGCTTCACCTCCTGGAGCTGTAACTCCAGTGCCTTCAGTTATGGATTCTCAGTGAGTCACTCATAAGTCTAGGCACTTTGATCACTTAGTTGTTTACATTCCATGGAAAGGGCCTTTATTCTCTCAACTGTGCTTCGAGCAGTTGCACCTCTTTGATCCCTCACATCCTATGGGGTGTCGGGCACTGTATGGAGCTCTAACTCTGCTATTATTTTTTGTAGTTGTTGGATAGATTCTACGAGCTACTCTACTTGATTCACGACTCGATATTTTTCCTTTGTCTCTAAGCCTGTTACAGAGAAAAGTGCTCTGTTGACTGCTTCTTTCACTTCAAGTTGTTTTGGGAGCAACTGTTCTTTTTCTTGTTGAATCTGTGCTTCCTCTACAAACTTTGTATGGAGAGAAACCTTCTCCTGCTCTGCAACTCATCATCGTTCTACGACTATTTCTTGCACTTGCTTCAAGGCCTAGGTGGCTTGTTCTATATCTTCCTATGCACGATGAAGGTGAGCTTCGGTCGCATCAGCTAGTCAGTGGGGTTGGGCTAGCTCATCTCCAAACTCTGGTTATTTCGATGGTAGGGGCATAGTGGACATTGTGCGACTAGACTAAAGAGCCTGTTGTACCCCTCGTATCTCAACCTCAATTCTGTCGTACATCTCCTCCTACTTGGCTTCATGTTTCTGAAAGATTTCCTGTGAGGCATCCTTTACAGCTATGATGATGAAGTCAAAGTCATCGACAGTGATCATAGTCTACATCTTGGTCAAGGTGGCTATCGATTTCTTTCGGGAAGAGGGTTTCGGGGAAGAAACCTTCCTCTTCTTCAAGGGATCATCCTCATCTCTAGGTGGTGTTACTTCACCTTACTTCTTCTCATCTTCTTTTCCATTTATCTCTTCTACTTCATCATCACCCCCTCAACCAGGTGATACTGAAGCAGTTTTTTATGATGTGTTGCTTAAGTCTTGGACTTCTGTGGTCTTCTTCCTTCTACTAGTTCTGGGTGTGTCATGTTGTTTGTGAGTGGCCTCTGATATGTCAAGTTTGGGGTCAGACATCTCTGCAGGATCAGTGGGGATAAGGAGGTCTACTAACTAGTCCTTATTTATCTCCTTAAGGTCCTCTTCTGTGAGCTTGTAGTATGATCGAATCTCCTCCGTATGCTCATCTGTGCACGCAGTGATATAGATGAAGTTTCGATCTGTGTAGAACTTCATGAGGGGTTGAAACCGCTATAGGATGTTTGCTTTCATGCAAGGTTCAGCTACGATAGCCCTCTTCAGTTGGAGATAATATGTGTGAAATACTGTGTTTGACTGCCACTGTTTTCCCATATCGCTCGAGTACCAGAGCGTAGTGAACTTCGCAGCAAGCGGTTTGAGCGGCTCAATGTCCGAGAAGGTCGCACCTTTCGGCATCTCCCAAGAAATAAATGCAATGAGGATCAGGAGACATCTAAAGTGGAAGTTTTATCCCTGATCCTATGCTTCGCAGTAGTCTAATTCCATCTGATTAACTAGGTACTTCACCTAGTTCATCTATGGGCCTTACACACATTTCCCTGCGAGGTCAACGACAAACCCTGTGACCTACGTGGGTCTATTCTTCCTTACTATATTTTCTGCAATTAATTGGCATGCTAGGCACACTATGCCATTCTGGATGGAAGCTACCTTGTATCCTTGCATCCCCTTATCAATATCGTCATAGGTATCCTTGATCTTCTGTGCTAATGCACAATCTGTGGCTTTCCCCGGATAGAATTCCTACAGGTCAGGTCCTTGCATACTCAATCTGGTGATCCTATGGATCAACGTCGGATTGACTATGATACGTCGGTCTAGCCATAAGTAGTCATCATGGTAACATGAGAGTAGGATCTTAACACAAGCATTAAACTCCTGGTGCCTTCCAAAGTATGGGATTTTCTTTACATTCAATAGGGTGGATTGCACGATGTTCGTCATCCATGGTTGGGGGATTATTTTTGAGTTCTTCCCCTTTGTCATGGTCAAGTATTTATATAGGGTGAGCATACTATGCTTCTTGCGGTATCCTAGGTTGCAGTCATTGAGCTTCAACATTGTGATCTTGTCCTGTTGCGCTCTAACTACGCATGTCCCCTTTAGGAGGTACGCAGTAGCCATGGTGTAATCAAAATCTCTTGTCACACTATTACAACTCACCATGCCCGCCAGAGGTGGGATGTAGTCGAGTAATATGGTCGGGATTAGCTTCACATTTACAAGGTCATACATGTTATTGGTTCTCTTTTCTTTGATGATTCGGGATGGTCTGAATCTGCGAGCGGTCGACGGAGAGGCTTGTAATCCTCTGGTCGATGATGCTTGTACACCCACATACATAGAATTACTCTTTCAATCATGACATCGATGAGTACCTCCTTCATAGACTCTTCGATTGCGCTAAGTTCTTTAGACATACATGCTCGTGGTTGAATATCTCAGGTTTGAAGAGTAACTACTCAATGCAATGGGATGGATGGTGATAGCTCAATGATCATTACGTGAAATTAACTAATCTACGAGCTCAGATAATTATGTTTGGAAAAAGTGTTCTCGGTGCAAGGCTCGATGTAATAAGTAGATAACTAGGTAACAAATATCTCCAATGGGTGATAAGCCTTCATTAATTCAGTTATGTCTATTATGGCGTGGTCCCAATGGTATGAAGGTGAGCCTTCTGACCACAAATGTTGTTCTACCCATTCGGGGCATCATTCTAACGGTTATACTATTTGCAACGGCTATATTTCTTCACCATAGAGAAGTGCCATGTGGTGTTGTTTTGCTATCCCAACGAAGTTCTATTTTTGCAAATTTTCCTTCTGCAAAATTTCGTCTGGAACCTTCTATAACTTTTCGATCTTTGATATCTTCTTACTTAGTTTTCTATCATTCTTTCCAGTGAGCTTTGTCTTAGTATTCCTCTTTCCATTTTGATTCTTATCTCCTCTTGGAATAGTAACTTCGCATTGTTGAGATTCTTTCCTAGGATTCAGGGGCATTACTTCTTCTCTATCAGGGATAGGTGCTTCAGTATTATGTGAGTCTTCTTGTGTTCCTTCAATTTCAACATCCAAGTTTCTGGTTCTAAATATCTTCGATCTATTCTCTTGTTCTTCAATCAAGTGTGTGATCCTCCTAGTCATGAAATCTTTTAATTCTTACTTCTTCTTCTCTAAGACTTATTCTTCTATCCTTCTGCCCTAATCCCTTTCAATCCAAGGTTTTTCTAGTAATATAGAAAATGGGGCGTTGTTCTCAATAAATTTAACAACCTCAAAATATTCTTTTGTCAAAGTTCCATGAGCACTCATAGCTATTTGGGTAATTCTTCCACATAGGGTTATCATCTTTCCTCTAAATAATCTTATTCCCCCTAATGAAGAAATCATAGTAGGTTTTCCTAAAGTTTCCCAAGTTCTTTCTGTCATCATATTCACCTGTGTTTCTTCATCCAGAACACATTCAATGTCGAAGTCTCTTATTCTTGCTTCTATGTACTTTTTTTCTTTGAAGATCTCTGATAAGTTGATATTTTGGTGGTCATTCAAGATTTATTTCATTTGTAGCAATACAGTTTCTGATTGTTTCTGGGGGTCTACCATGGTCTTAGTGTCTTGACCTTTCTCATGGTCTTCCTATCTCATATTCATTATTTCAAGTTTAGCAATCATTTTAGGGAAATCCAAAACTTCATGATCCATAGCTTTACAACAAAGACAATTGGGTCTTCTACCAGGGCATTCCTTAGCAAGATGTCTTGATCTTCTGCAACTATAACAAAGATTTAATCCTCTCTTTCTCTTAAATGATCCCCATCCTTTCCTGTACTGCGCACTAGGATCATAGTAGCTAACTTGCAAAAAATTCTTTCTAGTATCCTACATCCATTTATTAGTCCAAACATTCTTTCTATGCATAGGAATAATATATCTTTCACTATTCTTATTAGATCTACTCATATCAAATCTTATTTTTTCTATTTTCACCCTAGTTTTCAGGCTAGGAAAAAATTTATCAAACATACCCAGATCCATCTTCTTGAAAAAAAACTTTCCACTTATCTTACTTTCGGCAGAGCACAAAGCTTCTAGATATAAAACTTTTCACTATTCTTACCTCTATCAAAGCACAAAGCATTCAGATCTTACCTCTTTTCTTCAGATCTACCTCCTTCCTTAGCACAGAGCTTCACAAGTCAACCAGTAGACCTACGCACAGAGCCTCTTTTTCCTCAGTTCCCAACAATCACAGTTTTAGGTCAGATCTTCGCACAGAGATTATTCTCCCTCAGTTCCCAGTAATCACAGGTTTAGGTCCTGACAACGGAACCATTTGTTGGAACAGGGGCAGATCCAGGGTTCAACACTACAATAGTGCACCAAAAAAACCCTAACTACCGGCCCTTTTGGCAACACCTACGAAGCAGATGAAGTCTCACCCGAGGTAGAAGTAGGGGTGGTTGTAGGACTCCAGTGTATGGAACCTTAGTTGGGACATAGATCTGTAATTGAAACACCTTAATAGAGAACTTAGTTATTACAATTCATTAATATTCAGCTTTAGTTCATAGCGTAGCTAGACCTTAACAACAGATCAGTGCAGTATTCATACAGATCTGTTAGATTCAAGAACTAAGCATACAAATAGAGATCAGGTCTAGCATTCATTCACATTATTCATCACTAATCTATCATATCATATTCATATATAATCTAACATCGCACTAAGCATTGAATCACATAAACAAAAGAACAACCAAAAGTATAAAGCATTCACAGACCAGGATATACGTGGTTCACACCCACCCTGGGGATACGTCCACCAACTCTTCGTCTTCTTTATTAGCTTATTTCAATCTTCTTACATGCACAAAGCATCAAGATCAATTCCATAGAGGATAGGATATCTACACACCTCGCTAGATCCTCCTTCCTTGAGTTATAGCACAAACCCTTCCACAGTCTCTTACAATCACTTTCACTTAGCTCTACAAGCCTCACACAGTATGCACACAGCAGTTATCACTCAGCACTTAGCACACTTGCAACAGACTAGTCACTACTAGTCACTATTCACTACTTCTTACATCATTTAGACTTCTATTTATACATTACAAAATAGGCCTAAGCATGGGTAAACCCATGGGCCGAAATCCCCATACCCATTACATAAGCCCAAAACCCAAAAAGGCCCTAAAAAGGGGCCAAGATCTCATGATATCCACTTCGTCTTGCACTCTGCCTTCGACAACCTCTCGAAGTCCCAAAAATAGGTCAAACATGACAAAGGATCCTCAAAACTTGGTCAAGGGCCAACAACTACTGAGTCATTAGTTCTGTATCAAACAACACTTAAACAAAAAATGAACTATGTGTCATGGTGCAATATTGCGCACATCAACTTTATTAACTGAATTTACAAAAATTTCAGAAAAAACAAATCTAACTAATGTACAAGCTCCTTCAGACTAGAGAGGCAATCCCTCTTTCTCAATTTTGAGACAGGTAGGGCTTCAGGCGATCGCCATTCACCCTTCCTAGTCACAACACACCATCCAATTGCGCAAGTCTGACTGCTCTTGAGGGTCGAATCTCCGCAATTGTGAATGGTCTCAACCAATTCATGCGCATCTTGCCAAGATGCTTCTGGTACTGACTATCGTAGAGTAGCACCTTGTCTCCTTGCATAAATACCTTAGTCTTAATGTGCCTGTCATGCCAAGATTTTTGTCTTGCTTTTTCAACCGACTAATGGAAGTCTGCTAGAAATATGGTCTCCTCAAGTTCTTGTAACTCCATAAGTCTTTGCGCAATGGATTCCTCTTTTGACATACATGTGACTTGTGCAATATACAGACTTGGAGTGATGAATTATGCAAGCACCACTGCCTCTCTCCCATAAACTAGCTAGAATGGTGTGTACCTGTGGATTTTCTTTGTGGTTGTCCTATATGCCCATAGTACGGTTGGAACTTTTTCATCCCAGTCCTCCTAATTTGCGCAACAGACCTTTGTCAACCCCCTTTCTAGAATCTTGTTGAAGACTTCGACTATTCCATTAGCTTGCCGGTGGTAGGGACTGCTCTTGTGATGTTGAATCATGAATTATGTTGTAAGTGTTTCTATAGTGTTGATAATGAAATGAGCTCTTTGGTCGATGGTTTGTCTTATGGTTTCCTCATGTATAAACCATGATTTTGGGATTGGACCTAGGGAGTGGGGAAATACATGAACCCAAAAGTGAGAGGATATCTTTGTAGCTTTCCACTGTGTCATGCACCATTCAATATGTATTCTAGGATCTAATTCTCCACTGAATAGTTGCACAACTTGGAGACCTGTCTATGTCTATGATTCTAGCTACTCCTTATTCTGGAACCTGTACTTGATATCTTGATTCACCTCGTCCCAAGTTCTGAGTATGGCTTTATGATTAGCCCACCATCTGGTAGGGGTGTTCTGAAAAACTACATCTAGTACCGATATTCTTTGATCTTCTACTACATTTTCTTCCATGTTGTGTAGAAAAATCTCTATATATGAGGTTCCATCGTATACTGGGTGTTCTCTAACTTTGGTCCCAACCCATCTGATCACTCTGACAGTTTCACATCTTCTTGAGAATATTTCGTGCAAACCTTGTTGCCAACTGTCAAAAGCCAATTATGAGTCTTCATCTGCTGACTGTATGCTTCTCCAACTTATTGATCCATCGAAAGTAGGATTTATATAATCATTTCATGTTATTGTTGTTACAGTGTACAAATGGTCCAAGTCTTATCCCTCCATATTATTGTCTGTTGGTTCTGTATACCTGTGTCTTGTTGGGCACTTTAATTGTCTAATTAAATAGATAATTAAGGTGTTCAATGTAAATTGTCAAACCGAGGGAAGTTTTTTTATTGCAAGATAATTGTGCACATTCTATGCTAGATTATGGAAGCAGTATTATTCAATTTGCAGTAAGAAACCAAATTGAAAGGTTGAATTTTAACACAAGTTGCTAACACAACTGGAGCTTCTACAGAATTGAAATCACACTTGCATAAATGAAATCCTTAACTGATGGGTGAATAAGAATCCTGGATTATTTAATCTATTCTAACTTTATATTTTACTCTTGCAGAAAGAAACTTTGTGCTACTTGCTGAAACGAAACCTACTTAATTGCAAAGAAAAGAATTCACACTTTTGTTTTTAGAGATTAAATCTAATGCAAGAAAGGAAAGCAATTCTCTAGCAGTATCGAACAATCTACTCTATTTCTCATGACACACACAGATGCGCATTAAACAGAAAAGAACTGACTGTAACAGCAGATATATGCTAGAAATGCTAAACAGATCAATTATCCAAATTAAAGCGGTTAATCTAAAACAACAAAATAGAGGGGAGTTTGTGAGGAAGGTGGGCCCTTTCCCTCTCACTGAATCCACTAGAAAATAAACTACAGTAGGTTAACGAAACTCAATCCACTTCTTTATTGATTCACCAAAAAAAAAATTAGATAAAATGTGCTCTTCTTCACTCTCTGTTCACAGCTAAAATTCGGTAGTAATGATTACAAAGGCTCTTCTATTTAAAGGCAGAGTTATTCAGTTGAAAATGGACTCAGAACAGCTTTGACAATCGAAGATTCTCAAGCTGTTCGTATGATATACAAAATCTGTTAAATGATCTTCATCATCAATGTGAACCAAAACATGTAACATCCTTGAGGATCAGTCTTCATGATTTGAATTTGCATGAGGGACCAGCTTCCAGGATTGGTAGATATCTGTTGCAACAAGTGTAGCAGCTTCCAAAAAGGGTGTGCAATTGTTGTAGTCATGTAACAGCATGCAGAGTTGGCGCACAGTCGTAACAGCCTTGTGTAAAAGAAGCGATCTTTCTTTAAGACTTGGTTGTTCTACACAGTTTAATCATTAGTTTGCATATTCATGGGTAAAATGTGAGAAACGCTACCAATCCAACATGTTAAAGTGAATAAAATATAAAAGAAATATTAATTATGTATACCTTGGGAAAAAGGGTCTTAGCAACAATTATTAGGCATTTAGCATAGAATTGGTAAGGTTGAATGAGAAAAAGAGATGGTGAAAAAGGGAAATTTATGGGTCCTAACATGCCCCCAAACTGAAAAAATATGTCTTTGTTTCTTTGTCTTTAAGAACAGAAGCAGTCTGAGTTGCTGGAGTTACAACTGGTAAGTGTAACAGAGGTGTTTTTTCTAAAGTTGTTGGTAAACCAGCAACTACTTTATGATGTCAAGATCTCCTCTAGCTTACTGGTTCTTATGGAACAGTAAGGTCACATTCTATTTTTACTGAGAAATTAGTTGGTTCCTTGGCCTGTCCATTCATTGGTACTTTCACAATTTTATATCCTGCCTGAAAATAAATATCACCACATTGGTAGCACATGTGCTCTTCATTTTCCTTGATAACAGTTGTTGCCTGAGCTAAGATTCCCAAAGTTGAATTCCCTGAGTTCCTTTGTTGAGAAACCTGCAAGTCCTTGGTTAGGGAATCTAACTGTGCTTTGAGGTGGTCATTTTCTTTCCTTAGTTCAGAAATCCTGGCATTCTCAATACCATGTATCTTCTTTTTTATATGAGAAAATAGTTGAGAAAGTGGCACATCATCATTATCCTCTCTAGTTTTTGTAACTGGTTCTTGTGTAACAGTTACATCCGACATGATTGGTTCTTGTGTGATAGCCTCTTCCTGGTCAGCTGGTTCTTGTGTGACATCCTCTTCCTGGTCAATTGGTTCTTGTGTGACAACTAATTTTGGGGAAGAGGTTGGTTCTTATGTAACAACCTCATTTTGAACAATTGAGGACAATGGGTGAAGAATGGGCACTGCTTTCTCCATATTTTTCCATCCAACTACAGCTTCAGCAAGTCTTGCTGACCTAGTTCTCCTTTTTGGTAAAGTAGATATAGAAACAGAATATCTCCTCTTAGGTTCAGGAGAAGGAGGGTGTTCTTTGATAATCAAGCTAGAAGAAGGAGGGATTTCTTCAAAAACCATACAAGGAGGAAATTATGGGATGTTGGGGTCTAGTAATATCTGTACCTCGTCACCTGACGAATGATGCATAGAATCATCAAGTAGAGCTGATGATTCTAGTGCAACTCATTGACATTCTGCCTGCAAGGATGAAATAGTGTCTTGGAATTCCTTGCATAAGGTGAAACCAGGAATTCGTACCTCCATAAAATCATTTAGCCTTTCACTTAGATTGGTATCATTGATATAAAAATATGGAAGTGTCTAAGTATCAGCAAGATTAGGACACTCTGTCACAGCAACTCTATCTATATCTTTCTAAGATATCCTTCTAGATCGACGTTTTATTTTCTGAGGCAATTCAGTGGCATTGACAGTAGGGGTTTGAACGGTTGTTGTAGCGATAGAAGGATTTTGGGTTATTGTTATCTCAACAGTAGAAGTAGTTTTCATGTTGTAAGTTACAATGGGGGCTTGAACTTTTGTTGCAATTAACTTTTCTGACCTAGTTTCCTTCCTTGGTAAAGTAGAAATAGGGTCAAGAGTTGCCCTTTTCCTAGCTTTAGGAGTAGGAGAGAGTTTTGTAACAATCTCTGTTGTAGCCAAGGACTGAGGCTCGTGAGTCTCAATCACATCTGTATGAATAGGGTTAAGTTGTGTTGGCTGAATAATGTCAAGGTGTTTATGATCTATCTGAGAGGTGCTTTTGATTTTTCATTTGGTATTCGGAGTTGACTTACGGGGAATTACAGTCAAGTTTTTAACTGTTGGTGCAATTAAGGACACAGGGGTTGACTATTCTGGGTTGTGGCTATAATAGCAGGTGCATCAGTTGACTGGTCTAGGTTGGTTGTAACAACAGGTGCAGAAATGGGTTGTTCAAGGTTGGCTATGACAGCAGGCACAATAGATGACACAAGCACTTTAGGTAATGGGTTGTGAGGGATTCCCATTCCTCTATGAATCAACAAGCCCATGAGTCTAAGATTGGAAATACAATTCATGGGGTGCTTGGATCATTTGATGAACTGAGCCATATTATGCAAAGACTGAAAAATATAATAAGGCATGTTGATTAACTTTTGATGTCTTAGATGGGATACTGTGATAAAGTGAGAAAAATAAACAACTTGGTATCGTCCTTCACAGGTAATGTACCTTTTGATAATTTTTGTGACTTTCCCCCAGGGTTCTCGTAAGGAATTGACATCGACACCTCAGCCCTTGGTCTGCACACGCTCATCGTTCATGAAAAAATCCTCTCTACTTTGGGAAGATGTGTTTTTATACTAAACCACTTGTTTCGTGTTATGGGAAATCCTGTAACGGTAGCCACAGATTCCTCTATCACTTGAATTCTTGTTGGTCACTATAATTGC
>CBVK0100352541.1:0-20879 GCA_900067695.1 Picea abies
ATTTAAAGGGGAAATCCCTTTGATACAATCATTACAAAGCATATCTGAATCCTACGCTAAATTGGGTCTTCTTTCTAAATCAGCATAGGATGTCCTATTCTCACGCAACCGAATGCTAATACAGGAGCTGAATGAGGTTTTGCTGTTACGGCTGGTGTAACAGCTTCTTCTCATAGCTGCTGATGTTGTTTCAGCATCGCAATTCACGGGTTGTTTCAGCCACGTGAATTGTGCCCTTGACTATGTCGGCTTTGACTGCTAACTATCACGGCTCGTGTTTCAGCATCGTGGCGGTCCTCTGTGTTTCAACATCTGGACTTCTGAATGGAGTGACAGCTCCGTTTTTTAGCATCTGCATCCTCAAACTATGTAGCTGCTTCGTGTTTCGGCATATGAGACCTTAGACTGTGTGGCAGCTCCGTGTTTCAGCATATGCGTTCTTGGACTGTGTAGCAGCTTTTGTGTTTCAGCATGCGTCCTGGGACTGTGTAGCAGCTTCCGTGTTTCATCTTCGGCCTTGAATACTATTCTGCAAATATGGACACTTATGCACTTCTAATCAATGGTTAAGGACGAGAGTGATGTAAAATATCATGCAAAACAGATTAGACATGTAGTGATGAGAAAGGACATTGTATACCTTGTAATGATAAGATGAAATGATAGTATAAGTCTAAATACAGGTGATCCAGGGTATAATAATGGCAAAAAGTATGGGCAAAAAGGTACAATATGTGGTCCTAACAACCTCCACAAACCCTGAAACTCTGAAATGATATCTCCAATGAGATCAAGGGCTATAAGCCTCCCTTCAATATGATGGCCCACATGATTTCAGACTTTTGAGTACAAGGAGTCCAAGACTCTCGATCCCATAACACTGTCCTCTCGGGTTCCCGAACCCTGAAACACCGATTTGCCGAAACATCCCTTCACCATATTTCACATTTCACAACTTTAGGGGTTCTCATGTGAGGAGCCTGAATTCTTGTCAACGAGAATGCCAAAGTCCTGATTCCCAAAATTCTGAAATACCCTCCATGATATCCCATATCTCGCAACTTCAAAATTCTAAGTACAAGGGCCCAAGCTACTTGTCCTCAAGACTTCTGGTATTCCAAATCCTGAAACTCACATCAATTTCTGTCACGACTTGTGACTTCAACTCTTTCACTCTGTTGTGTCCTGATCTCTTGTCCTTGGGACCTCCGAAACCTCGAATTCCGAATTTCTGAAATTCTGACCTCATCATCGCTTGTCTTTGTATACGAAAACTCTTTTCGTATTTAAGGGATTTGACCAACCAAAGGTCTCGCCCACAATTAAGACTTATGATCCCCAAAATGGCAAAATGATCTCGATGGTCAAATGATCGAAATCAATTATCCACGTTGAATCTTTCCTTTCGAAGGTGGATCTATACAATGCTTAACTTCCCCTGCAACTTCCTTGGATCCTACGGTCCTCGCTATTTCGGGAGTTCTCCTCGAAGAATTCCGACCATTCAGTTCCCTCCTCAAGAACTTTTGCGAAATGAACTAATGTCCCCTCGCCGTGACCTTCCTTCTGCAAAGCAATTTCACTTCACCTCCATTTGAATACTTCAAAGGCACTACCCCTTCTGAGATTCTCTGACAACCTCAAATCACCAAAGAACTTCTGCATGTACTCCTTGCTGCAATCCTTCAATTACTTCTGGGTATTTGAACTCATGACTCTTTGCACTTTCTCTGCAACAATAGTCCTTCAATCTCTCAACCTTAGTTAACAATCTTCTAAGGATTCAACTAGCCTGTGAACGCCTTGCACGGCCCCTGTGCTCCATTCGCACTTCTGTCGAAATGAGAACAACAATATCCCTCCTGATGTTTCAGAGATGAACTCTGAACCTTCGTCAACGCACACCTTGCAGACGTTTCACTACACTCCTTGCATGAAATTCTCACTTAGGATGAGAAACAATTGAAACTCATTTTCCATCTCTCTCAAACTTCAAACACTTAACATGAAATCATACATACATAGCATAACAACAAATGCAGGACAGAGAGAATAAAACAACCATAAGCAAATCAATTAGCATGTATACACAGAAAGCATCATAATGCCATGAATCTGAATCAAAGCTTCATATATTAATTCAAAACTTTTGTAGATGGGTTCTCCTCTATAACTCTTCTATTACAACTCTCTTCTTCTCTATGCTCTATGATACTGTTCTAATTCTGAATGATACAAAGATACAAAGACGAGGGTGTCTATAGTCATTTTCCCTCCTGTTCTTTTAAACTGTCTAATCTCTAATTCAAACCTACCTACTTTCATTAACTATGCATAAATGCCTTTGCGTTCTTCAGATGAGAGCGAATCGCTCCTGATCTGTTTACAATACGCAAGTATGCTTTCTTTTAACCATTACATTAATTCTTCAAAAACATTTCCAAAACGTGTAAAATGTATATTGCACTTTCCAGCTGTCTTCTGCCTTCATGCTTGCTTGTTGTTGGTTGCTTGTGATGCTCCTGCATCAACTTGTTTATGGTACAAGTTGATTATAGGCTGTTTGGTACAGGTTGGTGCATGGTTGATGCAATTTTTTATGGTACAGGTTGATTACAGGTTGAGGTACAAGTTGATGCATGGTTAAATTTTATTGGTACAGTTTTACATCGGTATATCTCACAGTGATAGTGTGACAGTGGTTCCATCATTCTACTTCTACTTCAGGGTGGTTGGATGTGTCAAGGATAGGTTGTTGTACCCACCATCCAGTTGTAGCTGAAGAACATAGGGGGTTGTAGCCTCTTTCTGGTTGTAGCCAGAGAATAGGGGATTTGGAGCTTCCCTCATGTTGTATCCTAAGAAACAAGGGGTTTGGAGCCTCCTTCCAGTTGCAGATTGAACACAAAGGAAGTTGGTTCTTCCAATGAATGTAATTCTTCAAGACATATAAGAAAAATTAGCCTGTGGTTTTCTCCCACTTTGGGTTTCCATGTAAAACACTGGTGTACTTTGTATGCATATGATTCTTCATTTGTTCATTGCTTATTTACTCTGGATTTATTGTATGATAATGCTACGTTGATATAACACTTGGATTATATGGTTAAAATGGATTAAATTTCTCTAGTACTGATTCACCCCCCCTCTTAGTAATCCAACATCCTCCTCCATTAATTCCTTAAACAAGCCTTACACCCCACTTGTTCTCCATTTATTAACCCTCAACCCCTCCTTAACACTAACCAAACTCCTCTAGCATAGCACCATAGCTCTTAATATGCACACTACACTAACCTTCAAGCTCAATTTCCATCATGTTTTCATTTTCCTCCATTGATTATTAGATCCCCCCTTCCACCCATAAAGGATGATACCTTAGAGATATATTTTGGATGGTTCCAACTTCATTCTCTCCCACATGGTCATCAAAAATTCATTTTTGAAAACCCCGCAGGCCTCCACCCAGTTATTGACCCATATACCCTAGTCTTCAACCTATACCCTATTACCATGGCTCTTGCACTACAGATCACACCTACATCCTTATTTAACCAACATCACTTCTCTCTTTACCTCCCCAATGCACACATACCTCTTATATATAGGCTTTAATGAATCCCACATCTATAAGTTTGCACAAATCTTGTGTGATATGTAAAAATGAGCGTTGAGCTACCACAATTTCAAATGAGTGCCCCTTCTATGAAGGAAAAACTCTCTTCTTCATTGTTTTGGTCTAGCATTAGTATGTGTGATAAGTTAGAGGTACTTATTTGTATCCATTGGATTGAGTGCATTAGCATTTTTTATCATTTCCTGCAACCTTTGAGCTGCGTGCATTTCAATTTAATATTTTTTCTATGGTAGTTAGTTACAAGTGGACCAAACGTAATAAGAATGATTTTTTCCAAGTGAATAATAAAACAATTTATTGTGAGTTTTTTATGGTTTCCATATTTTTGTCTATGGTTATGATTCTAGTTAGTTTTTTCATGGTTTTTTAAAATAATGTGCCTTGAGCCTCATCATTTGGTATCAAAGCTTCAGCTAAGCCTATGCTCCCACCTCGACACCCACCCAACTAAACCTACTATTCCAATCCAGAAGATACACACCCATCACTACAATATGCCCATTATATATTATCTCTCTTAGAAGTTTGATTAAGGGAACACTCTATAGGGTTTGGACAATACTCTATAGTTTAGAGCACACCACTTTTCCACTACATTTTAGGCACACTAAACACAATTTGATGATCAAAGAAGGCTATCTACCTACTTCCTTTCATCTCCACCCACATAGTTCTTTGTCTTTCTCCTTTGTTCCTTTTCTTTGGTGGCATGTTGCTATATTCCACAACATGGAATCCTCTAGTGAATTGAGCTTCTCTATGGGTCCATCTCTAACAACACATTTTGTAAGTCAAATTTACATATGTTGGCTAATTTAGGGTTCGAACATACAATATTTCATTTTTGTGCGTAGTTCTAATTAAGACACAACAAAATCATTCGCCACATAGTCATAGTGCTATTTATCTTATGGGAATGTAACACCAATAAATTTTACTCATTCATGATCCATAAATGAGGTACCCGCAAGCCTACACCATCGGTCGACATCACCAAGGAAGAGTTCTTCATGTTAGCTAATAGTGTTGTTTTCCCTACGACATCAAGCCTTTCAAAGATGAGGTATTCTTTTATATTTCTCCCATTGAATTTTTTGATGTTATTTTAGGAAAAACATATTTGTGGAAGTGTCATGTTATGTATGAGTCTAGACCCTATAGTGTTATTATTTATTTTGGTAGACAATTGTACAAAATATCATAGGTAGCGTTGCCTACCACTATTTCTTTAATATCTGCTAAGTAATGCAGTAAGGTAATTTTACAGACCGGGAAGTTTCTCTTATTTGTGATCTGTGCTCATAGTAAGCAAAAGGTCGCTGCCACATATGTGGCCTCTATACAGAGCCTCTCTTTACATCGGAATCAAGTCAAAGGGATTGTGCAAGAGTAAAAATGCATCTTCTCCTCACCCACCTGGTTACCGATGCACTGCCAAGTCAAGCATCCAATTGACATAACCCTTGGTTAACCTCTACCTAATGGGCTATTCTATCATCGCAAGATGATGGAAAATGATGAAATCAATTGTCAGATACAATAGATTCTACAAAAGGGGCATATCAGACCCAACTCTGCCCCTTGTGGAAGCCTGATTGTACTAGTGTAGAAGAATCATGGGACCTGGTGACTCTGCATTGATTAAAGAGAATTAAAAATAATCACTGTCAGGAACCAGTACCCAATTCCCAGAATTGATGACCTTCTTGACCAACTCAATGGGGAAATTTTTTTCAGGAAGATTGACCTAAAGTCTAGCTACCACCAAGTTCCAATCTAACCAACTGATGTATGGAAGACAACTTTCAAATATAAAGAAAGTCTTTTCAAATGGCTCGTCATGCCCTTTGGATTAACAAATGAACCAACCACTTTCATGAGGTTGATGGATAATGTGTTGAAACCCTTCACCAACTCTTTTATGGTGGTATATTTGGATGAAATCCTCATCTTAAACATAACTTGGGAGGAGCACATGTGACATATTTAATAGGTTTTGCGCACTCTGTGGCATCACAAGCTATATGCCAACTTGGAACAATTCTCCTTTGGAATGAAAAATGTCCAATACTTGGGCTACATTGTTGATGATCATGGGGTGCACATTGATCCAGCTAAGATCCAAGTCATCCGTGACTGACCATACCCAACCACACTAACCGAGATTTATAGCTTCTTGGGACTGGCCAACTTCTATCGACGATTCATGTTGGGATTGTTGTTCCTAAGATTAAACTTAAGGCCCAAAGAATAATGGCAGGCATCAGGAAAGTTTAAGAGGGTGTGCTTTTAAAGGTGCTTTTTCTAACTTAGTAATATGAGAAAAATTCCTTAAATGAAATTAACAATATGTTAGTATAGAGGCCGTATTTCATGTCTGAGTCAAAATTGTGATATCGAATGATGTGAGACAAAACTACAAAACTGTAAAACAAAGAAAGGAATAAATTGTTGAAGGGTATCACCTTGTTCCAGTGGAAGAATATAGATAGTATAACCTTGGATAAAGTATAAGATATAGTAATCCACACAACTCGCAGGTCTTCATTTACTCACATTAAATGTAGAGGAAAAATTGCTTACTTAACAAATTACTGATGAAATATGATTACAGTAGTTGTTGTACTAAATTGAAATCAAACATTTATCAAGGAATTCATAAAGAAATGCTGAGATATGGAAACATAGCAGAAGCACATAACCCAAACTAAGCAAAATTTGGAATCTCTGTCTGCACTTGTATTAATACTCAATAAGGAGATTTTTCTCTGTTACATTCAACAAGAAGAAGCCTTTGATAGATCTTCAATATATGTATTTATACAAAATTGTCATAACTCAAAATGGTTGGACTTCTCCTAATTTAAATAAAAAAATATTTGAAATAAGAAAATAGAACGTAGAGAATGATGAGCTTCGGTAGCAATCTCTTCGTCTGCTAGCTGAAACACTTATGAGGTCTGATCTTATTGATACTTTAGCAAAATGTCCTAGTCATCATAGATTTATTTCCATATGTCCTTCAAATATGTGAATGGTATGTGTGTGTTCCCTTATTTTTTCTATATGTACTTGTTTTCTCATATTCAACACATTTGATGCATTTACTCAATAATTGCACCACTAACCTTGAAGACTCAGTTGCTTTCTTCACCTCAAAAGTGTATAAATTCCTCTCTACCTGAGGAAAATTTTCTTGTATCCTTTTTTCTCCTTGAGATGTAAAGTGTAATAATAATCTTGGGTTTACTATCCATTTATTTATTTGAAATAAATCAATTTGGTTCATTTTTTGGATGGTCGTCAGATATTCTTCTTTGCTTGTTCTGGAATTATACTGCTTCTTTTCTATATCAATTTGACCTAGGGATTCGAAGATATAATGTCCTTCAAAATCAATTATTCCTTTATTTAGTGAAGACAACACTTCTAGACAAGCTTCATTTACCTCTCTGGCAAGTCTTTTTCTCTTTGCTAGCTTTGTTTCCCAGGCATTTAAATCCATATCACCTTTTATTTGTTCTGAAAGAGAAAGTCAATGAACATCTAAGAAATCATCATTTGGTACCAATAAAACGACCTCTTGAAACTTAACTTGAGATGAGCGAGCTTATATTTATTTAATATAGATATCTTTTAGAGCGAGGTTTATTTCCTGGGAGAATTTCTGGATGGAATCGACCTTCATGAAGAGATCTTGCTGGGCTATTTCTAGTTTTTCATTTACCTCCAGTGCTTGAGTCTGAAAAGATCATATCTATACTGATGTACCTTCAGTCAAGTCTAACCTGGCTTGCATTTTATTTACTAACTCCTCTTGTTGAGTGACCAATCCTTTATTGGCCTATGCATTCTGATGGAGCTATTTAAGGTTAGCTTGTAGCCATTGAGTTTGATTCCTATCATAAGCTCTCATCCACTCAAAATCTTGGTTCATATTATTATTCACATTATGTTCCATGGTAATTATTTTGTCTTGCAACTTCCCTACCAACAGGTTTCTCTGTTTTACCTACTCAACCATATTTTCTACAGATAGCTAGTTTGTAGTGGCAAAGGCACCTAATGAACCTGCCACTTCCTTAGCGAATTTTGAATCATCTCAGTCATGTCCATGATACAAAATTATTTTCATTTGGACTATTGGTCCATCTTTCTATTGTGTTTCTCATTTGATGATGGCCCTCCTCTTCTTGTTGAAGAGGAAGTCTGAAGGAGGCATCTCTTCGGGTGAAATTGGCGTAAGATCACCAACATAAATGACTTTGGAACCAGGATTCCCAAAAATTGACTGCAATAGTGTCAATGAAGTGATAGGGGTACCTATCTCCTTATATAAGTGTCTCTCAACAGTTTTGGCAGTAGATGTGGCTAGTGTAGAAGGAGACATATCATGTCCTTGCTTTAGGAAAGCTTCGAGATGAGCCTTTTCTTGAGTGCCTAATGGGTTTGATAGTAAAGTCTCCATTTCCCGCATTAAAACTTTAGTGTTCTTTCGGTTTTCCTCAGTATCCTGTTTTCCCGAGCTCCCTATTTTAAAACTCAAAGGTACAGTTTCTTGTGTAGGTGAAGTGTCTACCAATTCTCCCTGTAGTACTTTCAGCAACTTGCTTCATCTCTGTCTTTGTAAACTAAAGAAATTGTCATGCTGATTTGGGGAAAACGTTTGAACTATGTTCAGTACTTACTCATAATACCTAACCCCCTTAAATATTTCATCATGTGGAGAGTTCTCATGCACATATTTCTTTAGGTTGTATTGGGCCAAGTGATTTTCCATGATTTTATGTGGGTCATGCCTTTTAAACTTGATGTCAACCAACTTGAAATCCTCCAGAGTTGCAACCTCCACTTTGGAGTGACCGAAGACTAACAATGAAAACATACCAACCTAGAGAGGGAAGGTAGTCCATACCTTTTTTGGGGTTTCTTTAAGCTCCTTGTTGATGCCCCATATCACTGTTTGATAAGATACTTCTTGACATACTAACTGGTCTGGTAAAAACCTTGGCAGAGCATGAGGAGGGACTGAGCATCTAGAAAACCTGATGTAAGAGAAGTTTTCGTCTATGAACCAATCTACTATTTTTCCCAGGTTTCCCATGATTCTATCTAAAATTATAAGGGGTGGGAAACCATATAAATCTATATGAACCAAAACCACTACATGATGATAGATTTTGTAGAAGAAATATTTGGCCTTGTCTTCCCACAACTTGGAGTGATAGAAGTGAATGGATTCAGTGCAGGTCGGGGTACAGATCCAGTTTATTAGTGGAAAAGGGGTTATGAAGAAAATAACGTCCATGATATACACGGACATATAGAAAGGGGCGGGTTGCCCCTTTGACTTTTCCAATTTCTATTCAGTGATTTCTTTAGCCAAGTTGTCTAATACAATTTTTTCCCAGTTAAAAGAGTATCCCTCGGCCACTTTGTGCATAATTGACACCCATTCCACTGGGAAATGAGTGGGAATCTTCTTCCCGAATATCCTATAGACCATCATAGCTACATAAATCATATGAGTATCCAAAGACATCGTGGCATATATTCCATGAGTGTCGGCTCTGAATTTCTCTGGGTGCCCCCACCAGGACTTGATTATATCAAGATATATTTTTTCATATTGTATTCACTCCTATTTCTCAAACTCCAACATGAATGCAGTGTTGTAATTATATTTAAAATTGGGGGATAGCTTATACATTACTTGTATGTGTTCTGGTTGAAAAGACCCAACAACAACCTTTTGAGAGTTGAAAATTCTCCTGGTTTGGATGTCGACATTTTCTAGGGCCCATCCTATCATGTCATTAAATGACATGAGTCTCAGTCACCCAAATATTTTGTGTATCTCTAACTGAGCTATATCCCTGAGTTTAGCTTCAATGGTGTCATTCACTTCATCGTCGGAAGCTTCTAGGCAATTTATAAGCTCATGCTCTAGAATCTTGAACACCTGTGTCCAAGATTTAACTGAGTCTTTGGCTTGCATCGTAGTATCTGAAAAAACATCTGCATTCAGATTTTCACCTTCACCATATTCTTTAATCATCTTTCGTGGTGCCATGATATCGATAAAATTGAAACGGGGTTACCTATTGCATGGGAATGCGTGAGCTTCTCAATTGGATAAAACTTACTATTCTGCGAAAGATGAAAATGAAATTCAAAATCAAGCATTTTTATTCACATCAGGTGTGTTGATTCGAGTATACCCTTACTAATGAGAAATTTATTAATTTTAATGGGAAAGTATACCTGACGATACATAATCTATGCTAAAATCATTACCGTTAATCTGTGATAAATGCCATTAATATCAACGGTTCGCATTCGAGAGTCTTGGATGAAACATATTTGAGATTTCCTAAATCATGAATCCGTGAAAGGTCAATTATGAGATAATCCCTTTTAAAATAGTAATTAATCACGTTTAACTTCAAGTGCTTTGGGTATTTGGACATCGGGGTTTTTCAATGTAGCTCGAAAAGAAATCCCTGAAACCTGAAACTGTGAAATGATTAATTATATGATAATCGCTTTTAAGTTTTAATTAATCACATTTAAGTTCAAGTGTTTTGTAAATTTAGACTTTGGATATTTTAGGATGTGACTAAAGGTAAATGTCCAAACTCTGAAGTATGAATTTGTTAACTATATTTTAACCAGGATTAACTTAATTAATTAAGATTTAATATTTCGACATTTCAATGCTTCGCGTATTTGTGAGTTAGCTCTTTGTTATTTTTCCAAAAGCCCATGCCCGTAGTGACATTTCGAAGTTGACATCATTCTAGATGACATGTTGAGACCAAGGGGTGTCGCGTGTCAAACCACGGAAGACTCAAAATATACACATGTATTTATGACTTGTGTACTTTAAAGGTTAATGAAAAGGTGATAACAGACACTTTCGGGTTTCTTGACTTTAATCATGAAGACCTATCGAAATGCCCAAAGCGTGAAGCCTCGAAGAGACCTTTACTGATTTGAATCTTTAACAAGTAGGAAGATCCAAAACTTTGGGAAAAACAGGAGCATTCAATTCAACAGGGAACTTCATCAACGACGGATATAATGTGCGCCTTATGACCAGATATAAATTTGATTTAAACTTTGAAAGTTGGTTTCTGAGCTACCACTTTGGGAAAGATGAAGTTGAGAAAGTAAAGATCGGAGTTTAGAATTACATGTGTTCCAACATAGGCTCCATCTGAGGATCACGTCTCCCTATGAGGCATGGAAGAAAAGTAGACTAAGTGCCTTTATTAGGTAAATGGAGTCATGATTTCATTTATGGAAAACACCTTTGAAAAAAAAATCATATAGAGAAAAATCAAACTTCAACTGAATATGAAAAACCCTTCAAAACAAATTTAATTATTTTCTTCAATTTGGGCTATTAATAATTTCCCTTTCCTAAAACTGAGTTTGTATTTGTTCAAGATAATCAAAACAACTTTAACTAAAATATCAGACTTTGGTCGATTTGGTTCACATCAAGGAAAAGTAATTTCAAAATTTATTTATGGAATCCATTATCGGTTTAGAATGTAAATATTACTGGAAAGAGAACTAGATACCAGAGTATGTTTATACATGTATGACAACCTTACAGATATCATAGATATTAGTTCACTACCAGCGAGCCTGTTCAGTACCCCGGTGAAGTTATCTACATCTCCCATTGAATTTCCTTTCACCACTTCAATTAGCATTTTTGCATTTTATTGAGATGAGGGAAATCATTACATGATTTTCCTTTCATCATCTCTTTTGTACAAAATGGGGGCATTCATTTTATGAATTTCCTTTCACCATCTGTCTTATAGTTTTTATATTTTTGAAGTGGGGGCAATCAATTTGTATGTATCATAGAAGGGATGATATATGATTAATATTTGACAATGAAGGTCTGTAAACAATTTTTTATTGTACTCTGAACTAATTCTTTCCCAATATTCAATACATCATTTCCTATAGGGAAGATCTTATGGGGAATATTTTTTTTCCAGGGATTTTCCTTGAGCGAACTAATCAGTTAAAATCTGTTAGAGGAGCTAAAGTTATCAATATTATCCTAGACATACTTTCTTTTAGTTAAAATTGGAGGAACATAAATATTTTCACCTAATCTTGTTTTGAATATATGCTTTTAAGTTTTCAGAGCTAAGGCAAAATTCTTTAATTCTATGAATATTTAAGGCCAGGTAGTGAAAATCATAATAGAGTAAAAGCTCAAAGATAGGAAAAATGAAACAGAACGAGGACTCAGAGGGTTTGACACAAAAGAATCTCATTTCCACATAAGTTAATTTCTCGATTATCAAACTTCTCTTTTTTAATCCCTTTTTTATTCTTATTTTATTTTGTTTTATTTTCATTTGATTCAGAAATCTAGAGATTTATACCTTTTCGATCTTTGATTAGGTGATTATATTTACATGAGTGGAACCTAGTTTATATCTGATAAAATTTCTTTGGAATTTCATCTTGAACAATATGTATAGAAATTCATACCTCGGATTTCATTTACATTTTTCATCAAACCAATTATTAATTCATCACTTGTTTTTAGAGAAAACTAGGTGTTGGGTTTTGATACCCCCTCATTTCTCCTTTCATAGTGAGTATTTTGCATGAGCACAAAAATAAAAAATCAGGAAATTTCGCAGAATAGAAGTGATATGCAGTACTAATATTTTATATTTTTCTTTTATGATATCGAATAAAACTTGGTTTGTTTACAACGGAAAAGTAAAATTTAGATAACCTACGAAGGAAAATGAAATTGAAAATTTAAACAAGAAACCAAACCAGTATATACAATGGTAATTCGAAACATGATTATTGCATAAAATATTTTAGATAATGCCCGTTTATAGGGCGTCAAAAGTTTTTCCGTCAAGATTTTCTAGTAGGAAAGAATTTTTTCCATCTGCAGCTGCAATCTTGAATACTTCGAACCAGAGATGATTGAACTTGTCATGTTTTCTTGCATCTTTTGTTTTAGCATCCCACTTTAAAACTAGATCACTGGGAAGTAACTACCTATCTTTAGATTTTCTATCGAAAAGGGATTTCATATTATCTTGGTACTTTTGAATTTTGTCATCTACTTCGGCTCTGTTTTGCTAGAATTAGATTATTTGGTTTATTCTCCTCGTAATATAATTTCGATCCTCCTTTGCATATCACTACAAATTAATCATAGGAAGAGCAAGATTGATGGGAAGGACAACGTCAATACCATAAACCATTTTAAAAGGAGACATACCTATTGATTTATTAGTACTAATCTTATTCGCCCATAAGATGTACTTTAGGTGAACGTGCCAAGCCTTCTAATTCTCCATCAACACTTTATTTATTATATTCATAAAACTCTCATTGGATGATTCAACCAACCGATTTCTTAGAGGATAATAGGCTATAGAATGTCCCAGCATAATTTTATATTTTTGACAAAAATTTACCATTGCCATAGATTTGAAATCTTGGGCATTGTCTGTGACTATTTTTCGAGGGAAACCAAATCTCGATAGGATGTTCTCTTCCAATAAGTTTATTACTATGGAATTAGTGGAATTTCAAGTTGGAATGGATTCAACCCATTTTGTGAAATAATCGATAGCAGTTAAAATCCATTTATGTTGGGCACTTTACTATGGGTGGATTTCTCCTATGAAGTCCAAAACCCATTGTTGAAAAGGAGCCTCTGTTTCGACTGGAAATAAAGGTAGTGCAGGGATATTTTTCTTACCAGAGAATAGTTGGCAAGGGTTGTAGGCTCTGACCTTGGCATTCACATCTGTCAATAACTTTGGCCAATAATATCCAGCTCTTAGAAGATTGTAGGCCATTTTCCTTCAGGTATGATTCCCTCCACACACTCCTTCGTGAAATTCATTTATAACATTCTATGTTTTAGGTTCTGTTAAACAACATACAAAGAAACCTAGAGGATATTTCCAGTACATTTTTCCTTCAATAATACAATATTTAACAGCATGTATCTTCAACATTCTCGCTTTGGATGGAATCATATCACTTAGACACTGAAGGGTGAGGAGGTACGAAAAAATATTGCAATACCAATCAGAGGAAGAAAATTTATCTTCAATTTGGACTATAGGGGTTTGATCATCCATTTCCTCGATATCTTGGATACATCTGTGTGATTCCAGGTGGTTTATCTCGAGTTCCCTAAAATTTGATTTTGCTAACAATTTTTCCAGGCCCTGACCTTTGACTAGCTTGGTCGGTTTTACTTCTAGATCGAACTCTTGAATTTTAGCTAACCACCGACCTCTCCTCCCATCGTTGTCTGGTTTTACCAAGATATCTTTGATGAATCTTGTTGGAACATAAAAAATTATTTTGGAATGCAGTACATATGTCTTGAAAGCATTGAGAGATTTCACCATCGTGTAAGCTTGTTTTTCCAGTATATCATATCTTAATTCGGTGTCCCTGAGAATTTTATTGGAAAGGGTTGTCGGATGCTCAAAACATTCTTCACTCTTTTGCAAGAGTACCACTACCATAGTATGTTTATATGCGAAAGAAAAGATCAAGAATTCCTTAGTATAGTCCTGACTAGCTAACACTGGAGCTTCACTTATATCTTTCTTAACTCACTCGAATGACGCTTTAGTTTCGGCAGTCCATTTCATCTCATTGTCTTTCTTCAGCATATCTGTGATTAATTTGACAATTTCAGTAAAGTTAGGGATAAATCATCTCAAAAAAAATATCTTCCCTAAAAAGGACTAGTTTTCTTTCTTATTTCTAGGAATTTTTATTGTCTCAATAGCCTCGATTCGCTTGGGGTCAATCTTGATTCCATCCTTCGAAACTATATGACCCAGAAGCTTGCCTTCTTGCATAGAAAAATGATACTTCTTAGGGTTAAGAGACAAACTAAATTTTCTGCATTTCTCGAAGATTTGTTTGAGATGAACCAGATGTTTTGCATCCGAATTGGAGAAGACTGTTAGATCATATAATTAAATAACAACAAATTTATCTCTCTCACCGATGAAATATATATCCATTTCTCTTTGGAAAGTGGCCACTGCATTCATCAAACCAAATGGAATTTTATCTCACATGAAAGTTCCCCACGGAGTGGTGAACACAGTTTTTTCTTTATCATCTTCGTGGACAACAATTTGGTTGTATCTGGAAAAACCGTCAATCATAGACGTTATGTTATCTACAACTACTTTTTACAAGACATGATCCATTTTTGGCAATGGATAGTTGTCTTTGAGGGATGACTGGTTTAAATTCCTAAAATCTACACAAAGCCTTATTTCTTCACTCTTCTTCCTGACATGTACCAAATTTTCTACCCATTCAGAATGCCTAAGTGGGACGATAATCTTTGCATTGAGAAGCTTCTTGAACTCTCTTTCTATTACTGAAAAGAAGATAGGATTTATCTGTCTCATCTTTTTCCTGAAAGGTTTGATACCATGCTTCAGAGGAATCTTGTGTTCAACTACAGAGGTATCGTAAGTTTTTAGATCATAGGACCATACAAAGACATCTTTGTACTTTTTAAGTAATTCAGAGTACTTATTTTTTACTTGTCCTGGGAGGTATTTAGATATATTAACCAATTTAGGATCCTCTTTAGTTCCTATATTACAGTCTTCAACCTCTTCGAGATGAGGTTGTAAGGTAGATTTTAAGGGTATATCATCTTGGTCAAACAATCTCTATAATGGTATCAGACCTTTGGGGATCTGATTGTTCTTAAGCACAAGCATTCAGTGATTTACAATCTTATCCTAGAAATTTTCAAGATCTTAACCTTCCTGCATGATCCAGATAGGGTCATTCTGATTTTCTTGATCTATATGAGTCTCAGAGAACTCATCAACCATTTCTACGAAATTTTTAATATGCTTGTCATCTTCAAAGACTTTCCAGTGTTTCACATTATTTGGGATCAAAAGTTTGTGTCTCATTTCTATATGATACTTCAAGTTTAGGACAATAGGTGGTACAAACATCGCAGCTTCTTTGGCTAAAGAGTTTGCCTGCTAATTTTCCATTCTGGGAATGTGGTGAATGTTAAATGACAAGAAGAAATTATCGATCAAATACGAGGTGCAATTTTTGTATGACCTTAGCCTTGGATGTTTAGCTTGATATTGTTGTTTTATTTGTTTCACAATAATCTCTGCATCACCATAAACTATTATACATTCAATTTTTACCTTTCTAGAAGCCTCTAATCCTAAGACTAGAGCTTCATACTCACATACATTATTTGTATAATCAATTTCCCACTGTAATATGTATGAAAATGGGATGATGTACTCATCTCCAGGTGCAACAAATAACACTCCATCCCCTTCCCCTTCGTGGGACAAAGCACCATAAAAAAACATTTTCCATACTCCTTCTCTACTATTTACATTTTTCTTTGTTTTTTCTATTTTTTTATTTTCTTCTTCTATACATTCCTCAAAATCATCATCTATTGGTAAAATACAATTTCCTAAATCCTCATCCGCAACATAGACTAGGTAATTTTTTGGGTTTTGGGGGTCACTTACAGTATATGCTAGTCTAGTCTCTATGTACAGTTGAGTAAATTGTCCACCAAAAATTGGGATCATAGCATAAGTCATGTCCAGTTGAAGTGATCCTCCTAATTTTGCGCCCTAAGACCTGGATAGAAGCATGTCATACTTGGAAGGGACATCAACAATGACTACATCCATAAGGATACCTTTTTTAGGAATTTGTGCAAGATTCACTATCGAATCTTTGATCATGCCAATACACTTAACCTTTTTTAGAATCAAACGAGTATAAGTCTTGATAAGTTCTAGTGATTTCAAGGACCGATTTTTCCATGATAACATTAGGCATTAAATTGTGAGAGGCCCTAGAATCTAACGTCCAATTGTGAAGTAAGTTGTCATGCATAGTTAATGTAATATAAAACGAAGAAACATAATCCTTGGTATTTTCGATGTGCAGACCAAACATAATCATAGGTCTTTCATCTTGTAGATTGATCACATCTGCATGAAATTCAACATCAGATAAATTTATCATTTTAGCAATCTGTTTTTAATAAATTGGATTCTTAGCAAGCTCAACCAGGGGCATGTGGATTTTAATTTTATTTAGTTCATTTTCTAAACTGAAACCTCCAGCTGTTTTTTCGATCTCTCTGGTTGAATCTTGCGCTTCATTATTCTCTATTTTTTTAGTTTCTGTTTCTTTTGTTTCAACTATTTTGGTTCGAGCGGCTTGTGTTTTGACTAACGATTTAGTAACAGTCACCTCGTTCACTTTATTTCTTAATAAAATATTTTTTGGTGGAACACTTCTAGGATTTGTTTCTCTGGGCCTTAAATTGAACTTCTCTTGAAGTTTTTCCATTATGGAGTCAATGATTCCTTGATATGCAGACTCTCCTAGATTATTTATACTTTCCTCATCAAACATGGGTTCTAGGTCTAGAGATATTTCATAATCTTGTCTAGTTAAATGAGGATCCTGATCATCATCACTAAGGTTTTTTATATCCTCTTCTAACCCTTCATAATTTTTCATATCATCCCTTTGCATAAAATTTTCCATTTTAAACAGAGCTTGGATATTTTGATCTTTGTTTTTCACTTGTCTATGTTGTGTCTGGGGGTTAGGATTTCTCCTAAATTGATTTCTAACAAATGGATAAGGCTTTTATTGGTCTAGTTCCATTCTAGATATTTTGTTTGATAAATATTTGATTATCTTAGCCATTTCATCCATTTTTTCTTCCAAAGACTTCCCAGATCTGGAGGGTCCTTCTTGTTCCCTGAAATGTTTAGGTTCTTTGGTTATTGTCTCAACCTTGTATTTTAATTTACTAGATGCCATCATGTTTGATTCAATTTCTATGGCATCATCTTGGATTCCTGCCAGAGTGGCAGATCTTCTTTCTCTTAAGAGTAGGACAAAGTCAGGTTCAAAAGCCCCTGCGAAGGTTACCTTTGCCGCAGGTTGAGAGGGTTTAACTTCAGTTGGGATCTTATGGTATAATTTATTGAATATATGAGTAAATTCAAGAACTGACTCAGAATTCCTTTTTCTTAGAGCCCCAAATTCAGTCAAATAATACATATGGTCTTTCTTTTCTCCCCTTTGTCTTAAAAATGTATTTTCTTGTTCATCATACGACCATAGGGATCCTACCGGGATTCCTTGAAACCAAGTTCTTACTTGCCCTTTGAAAATTTTCACTAAAATCCTTGAGTAAACACCCTCATTCTCAATTCCAAGGATATCATAAAACTAATCGAAAAAGGCTATGTGCTCTGTCGTGGTTAAATATCCTTCTCCTGTAAATTTTGGTAAGTTCTTCATATAATTTTCAGGTAAATCATGCAGGACGATGGGTAGGACCAAGGGGGAATATGTGGCTGCTACCTTGGAAAACATTCTAGGGGGTGGGGGTTGTTCTTAACCTTTTCCACCTACTACTCTACCTCTGACACCACCTCCTCCAGCAACAGCCATTGGAAGTCTAGGGGACGCACTTTGGGAAAAAAGAGGGTTTTCAAAAACTTCGAGGGACCGAAGGGATGAAATTTTGACTTCTTCAGTATGTGGTGAAGGAAACTCCGGGAAATGGTCATTAGGAGATGAAAAATCTAGAAGAGGAGGGAAAGGTAAATGTGGACTGGTTTCCTCAGACTTAGAATATGTGTAAATAGGTGAACCAATAGGAGACGAATTAGGGTATAAAAAATTCTCTTCGGGGTTTTAGAGAACTAAAACCTTTACTTCGAGAAAGGATGAGGTAGACAGAATATTAACGACAATGGGTATGGAGGGGGATATTTCGTTCTTACCTTTAGTATTATCATTCAAGTCAATCTCAGTCTTTATTTTGGGTACAATTTCCTCCAGGTTCTAAAACCTAAACTCAAGTTCACTAGTTGATGTCTCTGCAGAGGGTGCTTGTTTAAAATTTTGTTCAAGGGTTAATTCCTCAACCAGAATATTAGTATTGATTTGTGTAACTTTGGGTTTGTGTATTTTACCTACCGATGTGGTAGTTCATTTGAGGTATCCCTTTGGTTTCAAAAACCTTTCGGGATCCGATACATGTGTAGTCTTCTTATTGTCTGGGTTCTTTCTGGTATTTTTTCAACCAAATTCCATTTTATATGTGGTGGAATCGCCAAGTGAAATATAGAAATAGCCTTACTTGTTATTCAATCTTTGTTCACTATCAAAGACATAATCTTACCTTGTCATTTTTCCAGGGAAAAACAACTTAATTTCTCCATCCCCAATAGTCGCTCCAAAAATATGTTGTTCCTGAGATTAAACTTAAGGCTCAAAGAATAATGTCAGACATCAAGAAAGTTTAAGACGGTTTTTTTTTTAGTGTTTTTTCTACCTTAGTTATATGAGAAAACTTACTTAAATGAAATTAATAGTATGGTAGTCCAGAGGTTGTATTTTGTGTCTAGGTCAAAATTGTGATATTCAATTATGTGAGAGAAAACTACAAAACTATAAAACAAAGAAAGGGATAAATTTCTAAAGAGTATCACCTTGTTGTAGTGGAAGAAGATAGATAGTATACCCTTGAATAAAGTATAAGATACAGTAATCTACACAGCTCGCAGGTCTTGATTTACTCACAGTAAATGCAGAGGAAAGACTACTTAACAAATTACTGATGAAATACGATTATAGTAGTTGTTGTACTAAATTGAAATCAAAAATTTATCAAGGAATTCATAAAGAAATGTTGAGATATGGAAACACAATAGAAGCACATAACCCAAACTAAACAAAATTTGGAATCTTTGTCTGCACTTGTATTAATACTCAATAAGGAAAGTTTTCTCTATTACATTCGACAAGAAGAAAAATTTGATAGATCTTCAATCTATGTATTTATACAAAATTGTCACAACTCAAAATGGTTGGAATTATCCTAATTTAAATAAAAAATATTTGAAATAAGAAAATAGAGCATAGAGAATGATGATCTTCGGTGGAAATATCTTCATCTATTGGACGAAATGCTTCTATTGTCTGATCTTCTTGATACTTTAGCATAATGTCCTGGTCATCATAGCTTTGTTTCCATATATCATTAAAATATACAAATGGTATGTGCATGTTCCTTTGTTTTTTTCTAGATGTACTTGTTTTCCCATATTCAACACATTTGATGCATTTTCTCAATAATTGCACCACTAACCTTGAAGGCTCAGTTGCTTCCTTCACCTCAAAAGTGTATAAATTCCTCTCTACATGAGGCAGTTTTTCTTATTGTCATGTTGTATAGGAAGCAGGTGCTTGTCATTCATGGTAAGAAAAAAAAGTGAAAAAAACCTCGAGAGCACAGAAGATGAGAAAATCTCAGAAGATATAGTGGTCCAGAAGTGAAGATGAGGTCCAAGAGATGGACTTGCAAGAGGATAAAAGGTCAAGACCCATGAACACTTAGAAAACCTTCAAATTCAGAGATATCAGAAGCTCAGGAGGAAGAGAGACAGTGGTCGTTGGATCACCGATCCAGAAGACCACTTCAGTCATCAGATTGAATTAGTGGAAGGATAGGATAGGCAAGGGATAAGATGTTATATCTCGTTCACCTGAATATCCATCATCCATCAAATCAAATTAATTGAAGGATAAGATAAATGGGGCAGAAAGGCTGAGTTCTTGATTATCCAAATATTTGTCAGTCATCGGATCAAATAAAGTGGAAGGATAGGATAAGCAAGGTTCGAGGGTCGTTGGATTTAAACCAAGGAAAAAAAATATCACATATAAATCAAATCATTTATCTAATAGCTTGATCAAATGACTATCATTCATTTTGGGTCTAAATATGTGAGGAGGATATGGTCCAGAAAAATCTGACTTCAAGTTTCAGTTTGAGATTTGAAATCTCCGAAGTCTGCTGAGCCGGAGAGCTGAAGTAAATTCTCAACCTTCAGATCATCCGAAGAAGATCATAGCTATCATATCATATAAAGAAGACCTTAAGCGTCAGATAGTCTAAATACAATTTGGGTCGTCTGATCCAGAGTGTCAGTTTGAGATTTGAAATCTCCGAAGTTCAGAGAGCCGGAGAGCCGAAATACATCCTCTACTGTCGGATCATCCGAAGTCAATTTCAACTGTCAGATATTTCTAAAGTGGAAGGTGACTTGAAGTCGCGGCCGCACTGACCCTATAGTGAGTCGTATTA